>VWZU01019067.1:892309-907499 GCA_013397095.1 Sterrhoptilus dennistouni
TTTTATTTGGTTAGTCTTTCCACACACCTGCCCTCACTCCAGAAATGCACCAGCCACGTTATCCACCCACTGACTCAGCCAAAAACTGAATGCATTGCATTTGGCAGGGGCACCTTTATGGTGCAGTTTGATGATACAACTCAGCAGATCTCACTGCAGGATGTCACTGAGATGACACAATGTTCCTCCCTCCTGCCAAGTAGCTCCTGCAGCTTCTCTCACGTAAGCATAATGCAGGAACCAGGGGAACAAGGGAAGGAGCATCAATAATGTCAGCACCACAATCTCATCAGTTTATATCAGGAACAAAACTGCATCCTAAGAAAATGGCTCAGCAGTGGCTAAAGCATGACCAGCTACAGGTATTTGAAATATGAACTGCATAAGCAGCATTTGTGTTACATAAACACAAGCTCAACTCACTCCCACAACTGAAAATATTATATGTAAGCCTCTGCCTTTACAAGTCATGCAAACATAACCAAAGAGACTGTTGCAGTGTAAAATGCAGATGTAATATAGCTACCACAGAGGATTACTTATCTTCAGTTCTCACACAGTTGTGGCTTAACATATACTCTCAGATAATAAGAAGATACTATGCTTTAACAAACAGATATAAGCTCTAAACACATTAAAGGAACAGAATTTTAAACTGTGTTAACAGCATTCTCTTCTTATGTTTCCACTATGTTTCTGTTCTCATAAAGAAGCAACAAAAAACTATCCCATGCATTCACAAGCTTGAAATGCAAATCCTCTTGGTCCTGTTACATTTGAGACCAGTACTGACAGAGATTTTCTGCCAAATTTCTCTTTTCTTTGCCTGACTTAGGGAAAGACAGCATAACTGACCCCTGGCAATTTTTATTGCAGTGAAATGGCAGCACTGAGACAGAACTTTATAAAGGTTCATATGATTACTTCATTGTTCTTGGCACAAGAAAATACAACTCAGCTATGTACATACAAGAAAAGGATGAGAAGCCGTGATGAAGAGAAGATGTTTAACAGAGAAGAAAATTTTAAAATAAAAATAAACAAAAATCAGCATTGCATAACTATTTCTGAAAATAAAGTGAGTGGCCCTCCACTTAGCAAACACCTCATTGCATCTGACAGAAGGAAAACCCTGTCTTCTCCTAACAGGCCTCCAAATAGCTAAAAGCACCTGAATCCTTCATCCTCAAAAAAAGAAATGTTTCAAGATCTTAAAAATTAACCACAGAACTTTTCAACCTGAAGAGAAACAGAATGGTGTGTGAACAGTGGCCATGTGCAGCCAGCACTGCCCTGGTCTCCTGCTAGCAGCAACCTTGCGCTTGCACACAGAGACATAATTAAAGACACACAATATGAAACACTATTAAACTGGGAGGGCAATCTGTTCAGCTTTATGCAAAATCAGTCTGCAGGTCTCTGGGAGCTGCTGAATACTGCTTAGCCAAGGACTCTGCATACCTTTGCTTCTTGGCAATATTTGCATGGTAACTTTGAAAAGAACCCACTATTTATGAAATGCAATTAAAATTTGAGACAGGTTTGGTTTTTAAGAGATTCTTAATCACAAGCAGTCAGCAAAGGAAAACATTTTCTATAAAGCTACAAAGACAGTTAAACTGCTCCTTGCCCAATGCCTGCTAGCCTCATATTTTCCTAGCCAGATGTTGCAATCTGATAAACACATTCAAATCTATTTCTGTGTGCACATATGTCTATCACAAGGTAAGGGGAAAAGTTTATTATTTAAGGCAGTTTTTCTGAAATCATTGCTCTCTGAGCAAGTAACTATCACTGCTAAAAATAAGAGATAATGGGAGTTTGCTCACAAGTTTACAAGGTATGGTTTCAATAAGCACAAAGGGAAAAGGAGAGACAAAAATGGAAGAAACAGAAAAAGGGAGAAGACCAAGAGAGGAAGACAACGTTCTACAGAAAAATCACCTAGAGACAGTGCCACACAAGGTGCCTTTGAGATGTGTGCAGCTGAAAAAGCCTCTGAAGTCATCCCTGAGTCTACTTCTTTTGAATTCTTCTGTATTTTGGGAAACAAGACTTGCCACCAATGTACACAAATAGAGTAAGTGATTCTATAATTTTCTTCTTGCAGTAGAAAAAATGTGTTCTTATAGCGTTGAAAATCCATTTACACAGGAGTCTCTGATGGGCTGTAGGAAAACAGATGCTATGCACCCCAAATTTTGACTCCTTGCTTCCTCATCAAAAGAATAAGAATGCCATTGATGCTGGATCTATCTGCCAATTAATGGTGTGATTTTTTTTTTCCTATTGCATCAATGTGAAACTAAAAAATACAGCATTGCTGTGGAAATAAGAAATGACTAAAACAAAGTGAAACTTGTAGACTGCACAGCAAGAATTGAACCAGAACTTGGAAGTCTCACTGAGGGTACAGGCAGCTCCAAACCAGCGAGACAGACTAAGAGCCAAAGGACTCCATGCAGACCGAGTAACGTGGCCAGAAGGTTCCCTGCCCAGCCTGGCAAGCAGCAGGTGACTGCCAGATTAAAGGTCAGGATGCAAAGCTGGTTGTTGTAGCACAGGAGCTTGCAAAGCCTGCTGCCAGTTTAGATATAACCTACAGGAAGAATCTGTGGAATTACACTATCCTGATAACATTTCTATTTGACAAAATGCATGCTTGAAATGGTACTTTTGCTACAGATACAGGATCTTTCCTCGTCATAGGTATTTTCTTGTGAGGATGCTGGGAAAGCATGTTGGTTCTTCAACAGTTCTTCACCTCTAACTAAAACAGAGGGCAGATTACCAGAGCTTGCCCATAACTTCATCTGATTTTAAAAATCTCTCAGCCAACAGTGAGCAAAAAAGTCAGAATTATGTGTTAGGACCTTTGTTTTCCTTTTGAACAAAGTTGAGGATCTTGGTGGTTAGCACAAGAGACAGGAGAAACTTTGACCAGCTTGGAAGATCTCAGGGATTCATAAAACATATCCTCAGCTATCAAGAACTTCTCCTGATGGAAGCATCCTGCAGGGCTACACTATTGCTTCAAAAGGCTAACAATTCAAATCTTAGCTGGCAGCTAACTTCTTTCAATAGATAGATGTTTTTGTTTGCAATTTACCATATGCTTCAGTTGTTCAAGAGAGTGGTTAAACGAAAGTGTTATTTTCATGCATTTTTTCAGCAGAAACCTTTTAAAGATGCCAGAGAATAATTTAAATCTCTGCTTGGCATTCTACATTTAACTCCTCCTCGTACTACTCCCTTTTGTCAAAGTGGCATATTTATAGCAAGTATTTTGCATCATGAAAGAAACCCTTTCAACAAGCAGCATATATCTTCCTTTTCAAAAGACATATACATAAATACAAGTATGATAACTGCAATCCTTATAATTTCAACTATTTTTCAGTTCCTACTAACTAAATGCAAGTTCTTCTCTGATCTTCATGCTATATTACATTTATTCATGTTTATTTCTTCTGATTTCTCCAAGTTATTTGATTCTGAGGAATATCCTTTGCTCCCCAGCAAAGTCCCAGCCCAGCAAGGTAGATGAGAACTGTCCAGTCTAAACTATTGGAAATTCAGTCCTGCACAGATGAACAGAAAGTTGATCTTTCACTGTCATAGTTGTGCAGAGTAAGCAGAGTGGGGAATAGTTTGCACATGGGAATGCAAAACCACTATAGCTAAAAACAGGGATTTAGAGATGTTGCTTTGTTGTGTGCATCAGCTTGCTTGGTTGAATTATGATCTTGGGAAGCAAAACATGATTAATCAATTTTGTTTCTTTTGTTTTCCTAAAGCATTAAATATTTGGTAATTGATTAAATTTCACTGAAATAGCATCAAAGAGAGCAGCCTTATAAGCAGGTTTTGGAAAGTAAGCAAATGCTCTGATATTCAGCAGTGTGCCCTTGCAGCCAAGAGGGCAACCCACATCCTTGGGTTCACCAAGCACAGCACCACCAGCCAATCCAGGGGTGATTATCCCACTGCATGAACAGTTCTGGGCCCCACAGTTTAGGAAGAATGTGAAGGTCCTTGAATGCATCCAGAGGAAGGCAACAAAGCTGATGGTGAAGCTGGAAAGAATGTCCTGTAAGAAGCACCTGAGAGCCTTGGGCTTGTCTAGTGTGGAGAAAGGGAGGCTGATGGGCAACCTCATGACTCCCTACAGTTTGCTGAGGAGGGGAAGGGAGGTGCTGACCTCTTCTGCCTGGTATCCAGTGATGGGATGTTTAGTATCTTTCTCAAGGGAGGTTCAAACTTGTCATAAGGAAGCCTTTCCTCACATGTAATCAAACACTGGAACAGGCTTCCTAGCTTGTCATTGTTTAAGACACATTTAGACAATGCCATTAACAACGTGCTGTAATTAACTTCTGGTGAGCCCTGATGTGGTCAAGCAGTTGGATTGATGATCATTGTAGGCTACTTCCAACTAAAATATTCCATTCTACTCTAAATTCTGTGAAGAAAATAAATTTTAAAAACAAAAAATCCCCCTAACAAGAGATTCACACACATTTCCTACAATGTAACATGTTTACCACCTGAACTTTTAAGATGAAAACACAGAACTGACTTTTTTTTGTGATGAGGTGAGTCAGCAGAACACAGAAAGTGTTTGAACTAGTTCTCTGTATTTATCAGTCACATTGTTTTGTCACAATGAATAAAGCATTCCCAGCTGTATTTTCTGTATTTACTGCAAATGAGATATAAAAGAAAATTTTCGGCACTAAAAAAGTAGGTCATGTTTCTTCCTTCTCATTAGCTTTAAGCAGCAAAACCCAGTGGCATAGGAGTATTTATCCATCAGAATGGATAAAAACACCTAACAGTCCCTGAGACTTAACAAGCAATTAGCCTTGTTTCATCTGGGTGGGGTCTTAGTTCTGTCAGCTCATGATACAACAAGTTCATCGGGCCATCTCCTGCCATAACAATCAGCTGCACCCTCTATACTTTGTCACTTAGGGCCCATAGCCCAACACCCAGGTACACCCAACTACAGGTCCAGCCACTTCTGAAACAAGAGCCAGCGGAGGCAGAAGGTGGATCCATAAGATGCCACATGCAGCAATCTCCTGCCAGCAAGGAAGAGGTTTAAAGCAAGCTTGAGGACTGCAGTACTGTCTAGCCCAGCAGTGGCATGCTGGGTTTAGTGCAGAATCCTGTTCCTACATAAACACAAGGTCTCAGCCATATCATTCCCATAACAGGTACTAATCCTCCTCCATGAATTTGGGGGAATAAATCCCCTTGACCACTTACAAAAAACATCTAGCCTTTCCTTAAGAGGACTATGCTTGCATTTGCTTGTTTTCTCACCTTAAAGGACCAGAGATACTATGATTCCAACATGCCCCCAGAGTTTCAAACACGAGTTTGTGAAATAAAGTTGTCAATGCTTTTGCTATTTTCTACTGACAGTTACTATCCACATAGCACATGTGTCATTCTGTCAACTACAGATAGACACACCCCTGACAACGCACTTTAAAATAACAGCAGTGCAAGTTTTCCAGAATTCATTGTGCTAAGTTTTTTGCATATTTACAGGTTTTCTCATCACTATATGAAACTGCAAAAGAAAAATGCACTTGGGGCTCCAGACAAATGTCGTATTTCAGATAAAATTGGATTATGTTACTCAGCATTTTCTCATGTTTTTGTAAGGCTATGAGGATGGATTTTCTAAACCAGGGCTGACTGCCACTGCTATTATTTGGATCAGTAACAAAATTATCTTTGACTCAACTGAGCAGAACAAGGTTTCTAACCTTATTAATAAATGTCAACATTATTTCTCTTTCAACGAATACAACTGTATCTGTGTAGCTTGTGTGTTTTTGCAGCTCTGTATCTGTAAATTCTCTTTCTTTTATACTTCTACAGACCCGTTTCTTAGTGACAAGGTGCATCCCAAATACAGCAGCCATCTGATTATTAACGCATAAACTGCAGACACATCTCCTGTAAGGTCAACAGGAGTCACCTCCACATAGCCAAAGGTATTGCTGAATGCCACACTGCATAAGCACGCTGAATTTCAGACCTCCTTGGGGCCTCACACTGGGAACCTTTACTAGAAAACAGACTTTGCTGCAGGCAAGCCAGTTTGACTGAGCAGGAAGGGACTGCTTGCACATCAGGACCTTCATAGCAGCTGTCTTCTTTGATCAAAGACTAGTTATGTATCTCTTTTCTAACTAATTTTAGCTTCCAAGTTGGCTCCTACTGAAGAATGTGATGCTATCTACATCCTTCAAATGCCACTCCTGTCTCTGTTTCTACGTAAACCTATCAGATCACTCAATTAGATGTTTCAGAATGACTATCTGACCTCAGGAGATGCAGATCCAGATCAAAGGTTTAATGCATACTTGAACTGCATTTCTTTAGATTGGACAGGGACAATAATTTCACTAACCCTGCAGCAATTTAATGACAAGTTTCAGTTGCTGATGCTCTACTGTTCATCAGATCAAAGGAAGCCTCCTTTCAAATGAAGGCACGCAAAAATCCCTTTGATTTTCTCTGAAAAACACAGATTAAGAAACCAGTCTTTAATTGATTCGTAATGTTACTATTAAATTGTTCCAAATAATTATTCATAAAGGTTTTAATAGCACTGATAATACCCAATATCATCCTCTGTACCATATGAAAATGCCAGGAAACAAAACAAACTTGTGAAAGCTTTAATAGAATTTCCACTGTTAAATTCTGATGAATTTTTTATGAGTCACTTTATCTTGCTTCAAGTGGGACCTGTCCAGTGAATTTGGAGGACCTGTGCTACACAGACTGGTGAAAAGAATCACAAAAGCCATATCTCCCAACATACGAATGTAAACAATATTCTGCCCTTTTGTAACAGCATAAAAATCCAAAAGCCAATGCAAAAGCACATTAGCATGTGTGAATGGAACATACCCAATCATGTTTTGATTTGCATTTAATATGAAGTACAAGTTCATGGTTTCAGGCCTCTTCTCACAAACAAAAGCTCTGAGGGAAACCCTGCTGGCAGAGTTTGCACCAGAACAATCCCATGAAATGGGACATTCAGAAGGCCAGAAAGTGTGGCTGTTCAGGGCTTTGCCACAAGCAGAAGCTTGCCATGAGTTAACATTACCCCTGTGACAGTGGCACTACTTGACTTGGCCTGGTGCTGCAGACACTTGGTTCCACGGGCTAGTGTATCACCCACCCACCTGAGCACCCACCAAGGCAAATGCTCACAGCTGTGATGGAGGAGGCCAGAATACAGCCAGCTGTTCAGTCCTAGAGCTCTGAAACAGGCAGAAGAGCAACTTTGAAGTTATCAGCACCAAGATCTTCAAATGCCCCTGCCATCCCTGTCAGAGCCGTCAGACAAAAATCTTTGTAACACTGTTTACACTGATGTTACCTTTTTCCTAGATAGGAAGGGAACTGTTTTATTCCACTGTGTGTCCCCATTAGCCAGCACAATCATATTGGTGGGTATCTTACATTGGTATAATAACTATTCTGATATTCTGCAGAACAACTCATTAGCTGAAGTAAGGTATATAAATAAAGCTTTTAAGTACAGGCCAGACATATGGAATAACATAGAATAATAGAGAAAGGTGAGCAAGCACCAGGATTTCAGCACTCTAGCTTACACTGAAGATAGACATTTACAGCTGCAACAAAGGAGCAGGCATTTTTGACATGGCCCCAACAGGTGCTGATGTATCTTGAGCATCCTAAAGGCACCAGGACTTTATTTCTCTTCTGAGAATGCTAAAATCAGTGGTTTATTTTTACTGAGGGATAATTAACATCTATCAGTGATTCAAAGGTTCAAGTATCTATACATCAACATATATATATCCCCATATCCACATATATACATGGATATTTGTATCTCCCCATATATATGTGTGCATGCAAAAGTACATATCTACATATGCATATTCAAACAAAATGCAAATTGATGCATATGTAAATGTCACTCCCAGGCATTAACTTCTGCAAGTTTATTCCTTGCAGTAAAGTGACAAACACCTTGTGTTTTCCCATTTTGTCTTAGGAATGATGCGGATTAGTTATCCAGGGACAGAACAGCAAAACCAACAATAACAAATCCTGGAACTCTTAACTGTGAAGACAAGGTCTGTCCTATCCAAGGCAGATGGGCAGCAACAGAAGGGCATACTGTCACTGATGATTCACTTGACTCCCTGAACAACCTGCATCTCCTAAGAACTTCTCTTCAGAAATCAGCCAGCGAGACAGTTACCCCCTTTTCTTTGTACCAAATTCAATTACAGTGAAGTACAATATTAAATCTAGATTAAGTAAGCTTGTTTACTGATGCAAATCAAATTGATTTTCCGTTCCCCCACTGAGACAGAAATTACTTGTTTTGAGTAGGCTCCTCGTAACTGTAGCTCTTACGACCACAAAAGGACCCACATGCTTTAGAGTCAGCCCCTTCAGAATGGTGATAAATATCTTACATTCAAGTAGCACACCTGAATGGAAGGACTCCTACAGCTTTGAACTGAAGAATTAAAACAAATCACCCCAAAATACTCCACAGATGGAGGTTTACAGCCCACATAAGACAAGAGAGGAAGTTTTGTGTCCATGTTCTCTTGCAGTAAGACTATGTCAAATGAATTGCCTGTACAGCGTTTGCATCTCTGTCACTGCTTCTGCTTGGTCACCAACAACTCTGAGTCATTCCTTGAAAGATCAGGTGACCCTTTGCTCATCTACATGAGACACACTGAAATGTGATGTTTTCAGAAATGACAGTGACTTAGGTCTTTGAACTGAATCCATCTGCCCATCCAACGGGTGACAACTAAACAACACACTAACCCCAGGAGAGAAGATTATGGAAACAATATCTTGGCTACGGAGGAATTCAGAAGCTCTTCTGAGCTTTGGCAGCTATCTGCAGACCAATTTCATTGACAGTCATAGGTTAGAAACACCACCACTGCCTCTACATTTCCCCTCACCTTGCTAAGGAACAAAATTTGCCAACTTAAGGGACTTGCGAAATGTTAACTATCTTCTGTAAAACTTATTTTAAAATTAAGCTGTTAAAAAACACTTGAACACAGTCACGGTTTTTTTTTTTTGATACAGTAGATTTCAACTAGGAATAGATTCCATAGAGTAGTGCATTTCTGTTTCATTACTCTTCTTAGCAAGTTTCCACACTGTAAGAAAAACAAAGATTGCAGCATTTCCTTTTGGACAGACTCCCTGAAGGGGCCAACACGTGAGGCTGCAGGTGGGGAAGCTGTTGCCCTTAGAGTAGTCGATAGTAAAGAGATAGACTCTGGGCTACCAGCTCAGTGACAATTCTCTTTCTCCAAGTTGCACTCAGATTGAGAAACACAAAAGTGACACTGATTTTATACAATGAAGAACTTCGTTAAATGCTATTTTTCCACAACTCCCAATTTCTGAACATTCGTAAGTAATTTGTACTAACAAATTGCATGCAAGTTAGCTTTTACGTCAATATTCTTTTTCATTTACTATAATCAAATTCAGTTATATGCAACATCCAGCAATCCCTGGCACTATGACCAGAGTTAGGCAAAAGAATTTCTAGGCTTTAACAACATGGGTGGAAGATTAAGGAGAACGGGTCACCATCAGTGAAGTATGTCCATTTGGGGACTTGCACATTGATACTGCTGTACCCTCTATAGAAAAACAAAGGGGAAACGTCTTCATAACCTCAGTCAGAACAATACCTCCTTTGAAGTTTTATTACAGCTAATTGTAATCAAAGGTTGGTAACCAACCTTTTGCACATGACACTGTGTAGTCCAAAGCATGTTCTTTAAAGTAGCATTATTTCTGACATGATCTATCTGCCAAGAAGAAATGTAAATATTTGGAAAGCACTAGAGCATACAAGAATGGTGCAACAGTTAGGTACTAAATACCATACACAAATTCAACCTGCATCCTTGTGACTAGAGTTCACACTCAGCTCCCTCCCGAACACATTCCTGAGCAATCTGAACTGGTGTTCACAGGCCCACAGTTCTCTCCATCACAAGGCAGGAGAATGGAACTAGAGTTTACACTTATTTAGAATACAGACCTGAAACCTAGATGCACAGACAGTGAGTCCTTAAGGTGAAAACCAGCCAAAGCCCTCAACATTGACCTCCCTTGCCTCACAGAATTCACAGTCACGAGTGAAGCTCCCAGGCTGTTTCTGCCACAACCCTGTAAAATAGGACTGACAGAAGTCAGCAAAGATGAATGCAAGTCACCTGATCTGATAATAAGAAACTTGAGGAAGAATGAAGGAACTAATTTTGTTCCTCAAAGGGACTAGATCCAGAAAGTCCCCAGATCTCTCCTGTGCACCTAATATAATTGCTAATGTCCAAGATGTGGATACACATGATGTGTCTGGTGACTGAGCAAGGATCCACCTTTTTTCTTCCAGTATCCAGTGCTCTGTAGGTGCACAGCCAAAAGCACCACCACCTTAAACAAGTGAAGTGACACAGTATGATGTTCATGTAGGATGCATGAATCAGGCTTTGAGGATCCAATCCAATGGGTATATCCTCAGCATGCAGACAGATCTAGACAATACTGTAGCTAAGCACTCAAAATACTGCTACTTCTCATGTAAATATTGCAGGATCACTTCCAACTGTAAAGATTATTGTCTCATTTCTGGAAAGCTAGCTCATCTGCTGCTCTGATCTGATTTCACAAAATTCAAATGTTAAAAAATCTTAATATTTATAATTTACAAAGCTTATTTTTTTTTAGTTGAATTGAATAAATCACATGCAACAAGTTGTCAATCCCTCCAAATGACCACCATAACTAACACTGTTTTCTCAAAAGGCACTTGTATCACTCAGCCAAATCACTTTCAGTTTTGACTGTTGTGCTTTTGGCATGCAGAGGCAAACAAACAAACAAAAAAGTTAAGATGGTGGATATTCTAGAAGTGACATATTCTAAGTCAACTTATTCTACAACTCCAACAAGAAGCACAATCTTTCTGAGAAGTGCAGTGAGAAAGGTCGAGTTACAGTGACTTTTTACAAACAAAGGTGGAGTTGAAATTCATCATCCATCGGAAACCAGCTTAGCCTTAAGAATGCTAGCCTGTATTTGTCTCCATTAGATTACCCAACAACACGTGAACCAAATGAACATGACTATAATTATTCTGACATTCCAATGTTTTATAATGTGATTTAAAGTCATTCCGGGAAACAAAAAATCCAACTCATTTGACCTCCATAATACGCTTAATCAAAAGGAGAGCTTTAGTTTCATAAAACCAATATTTGCTATAGAAACAATTTAACTATAACTGCACCTATCTTATCAAGCTTCCTAGTAAAAAATCCATAATCCTTTTCAGTTGCAAGAGTCAAAGTCCAAGTTTTGGTCATTTAAAAAAGTCTGTTCTTCTCAGGTTGTTGCTGTTCCTCCCCAAACTCTCCTGTCCTCCCAAACACGTTCTCCTGAAGAATGTGGCTGAGCAGCACTTATCTTTGCGCACTAAAAGGAATTCATTTCAGTGACCTGTTTTTCTCATCTTGTGAATATACGAAAATTACAATGGCAAAGTGTTTCACATATCTCACTAGTCAGAGCAGATTGTACCTGCTGTCCCATTATTTCACTAATTCCCCTATGTTATCTGTTCAGCTCAAGAGATGAAGCTTCAATAAATTAATACCATAAAGGAGAAAGTACAAGTGAAGCAGTTGTTTGAAGGTTCTCCATTATTTAACAGCTCTTCAATGATATTCCTCTTACCTGATCTTCAGCCCTCTAACTGCAAGACTGAACTCTTCTCTGGTTTGGCTTTTCCAGATAACTGTAGCAATTCCAAACTTAAAGTTACTTAGCTCATACCACCAGCTTCCTGAAAAAGGCAAAGCTGCTTTAAGACACTAAAAACCACTGAACTATGAGTCCGTATGTAGTACACTAGCACAAGTGTAAATTTTTACTGATAGACTGGAGAAAATGAAACAGATAAAATTACAGTCACCTTGGAACGATTTGGTGAAAAATGTGTACATAAACTATTTCCTGAAAACAGTGAAGCATTGCTGAGGGAGAAAAGTAAAGGCTACTTTTAAAGTAACATTTCTCTTCGGCACAAAAGAACATTGATTGTCCTTATCAGGGAGGAGTAGCAAAGCCTGCCTCCCCAGCCCAACAAAGAAGTGCTTGGAATTCGAGACACAGCTTACCAACACAAGTAGAAATTCAGGTCAGAAAGAGCAGGAGACAGTAAGGCTTGCAGAAACATGCCTGTCTGCCTATTCAGAGGCTTCGCATTGCGATTCAATTGCATCTGCCTAATGCATGCTTAACACAACACGAGGTGATTTAGAAATGTACCCGCACGCACAATGCCTCCCTCCTCCCTTCCCACAAGAAGGTCTCAGAAACTTCTCTACAGCGTCCCTGCAGGCTAAAAACCCACTGTCCAGCTTCCCGAAACGCTGAAGACCAATGTTTCCACTCAAGCAACAAGTACATTTTGGGATCTGTGAGTTATTTCAAGCTCATGAAGCATTTATAGTCACAAGTTTTATTAAACAAACAAAAAGCAGTTACAACAATTAACCTCTCGGGGGTCTACGAAGTTTCAGATGTGTGGAAGATGCTGCAGGGAGAACTCCAAAACCAAATGAAGAGAAAATTCACATTATTCTTGGCTGCTTCTCATTTGCTTTGATTACTTCCATTTCTTATTCTTTGGAATGCCCTCAAAATATTTTACACACTAGACTCGTAGAATTATGTGTGACAATTACATATTTTTATCTTCTTTAGCACAAAACAAATTACACCAAGTATTGAGATCAATGAATATTCTAGTAAATTCCAGATAAAGTTATATTTATGCAAACTAAAGCCTTTTCTGAGTATACAATCAGTGTATTTCTCAGGAATGTTTCAGCTAAATGCCTATCATTTGACCTGGGTATTCTGAAGATTTCAAAAGGAGTCATACACAAAGAGTTTAGCTCATTATATTTACCAAAACAATAGCTTACTCTAGAGACTACATAGACTTTCCATTTTAAAATAAAGAGTAATTTAACAAAGTATGTGTAGAGAGATTGGAAAAATAATCATGTCAGAATGACACTGCTTTTTTTTGTCAGTCAGTATTAGGTATAGAAGTTTCTGGTCAATTACAGCAGGTCAGATACTAATCTGAGAAACATCCACTCTTACAAGCAGCTAGCCTACAATTTGACTCCAGTTGACTTACAGGTAGAAATTAAATCATGTATTCTGACATTTTTAGCAGAAGACAGAGTACGATCTATATTAGGTACTCCTTTTCCTCAACTGGGAAATAATTGTCTCATGAATTGCACAGGATCCCAAAAAATAGCTGATGTAGTGCTGAAGGCTGGAGGAGATGACAATTGTATGACACAAATAACTTTTTCTTTCCTTTCACTAATGTTTAGTTCTAGAAGGATGATAGTAAGTTTAAATCTTCCCTTAAAACTGTTTAGAGACATGAAATACAGCAACCACCCTCTTCTCCAGATGCAGATTCCCACATAACTAGCTAATAATAGTGTTTTCTTTATCATTTTCCTCCATCCTTAGCCTAGATCTAAGGACACCCCCTGCAAAGCTTACAGAAAAAAGAAAAGCCTCCATGATGCAACACTGAAAACAGCAGGAACCGAGCCCATAATTACAGTTCTTAAATGCTGTGATAACACAGATGAAAAAAAACTTACACGAAAAAGATGTCACAGCTCTGGTCCTTTATACCTTCAATCACTGAATCGTGTGTTCTGCTCTAGTCAGCCTGCACTCACATGTACTGCTGACTAGATGAAGAAAGTTGACTATCACCAGCATGCAAACTGTTACCCATATCCTGTCATCTTCTTGGTGTCCAACCCAGAAAAAAACCCAGCCAGGCAACCGATGTGCAATTTAAACTGCTTGTCAAACCCGGATTTGGTTTGCAGGATTAACAGATAGTTATGAGGATTATATTGCTCTGCTAATTGCCCAGGTACCTTGCAGGCAGACAGGGTAAGGAGAGAGCAGAATCAAAAACTCCTATCAGTAACCTCCTTGCAGACTGGAGATGGGGGTGAGTGAACTATGCGGCCCTTTTCTACCCCTCCAACAAAAACAAAACACAAAACTGTGTTTATCGTTCAGCCCATGGGGCATGAAACAGAAACTAAAACCAGCAATGCTCCACTACCCCAGCATGAACCAACTGCCCATGCAGGGAAGATGATGTTTCTCTTATGCATGCTTAATGGACATGGATTACAGAGTTCTGAGGATGCTGTGTTTACTCAGTTGGCTACTGAAATGGATAATTAGTTTTTATTAGCTGTAATGCAGCCACTAAGCATTTTGAACACTTCATGCCAAAATATATCAGGAAACATACCTGTCATCATGTTACTGAACTGAAAACTAGATCCATACAATAAAAGGCTGAAGGAACTGAATACACAATAAACCTTCAGACAGGAATGTGCTACGTCCTTCTGCAACACAGAAAGTGCTGCTCGCCGCTGGAGCATAAAGAGTATCAATTATATCTAAACCCCTTTGATGTTTCTTTTAAAAGAACTAATTCAGTAGGACATTTATGCCCAGATTTCCTGAACAAAAAGCTGTCACTTTATATGAAAATATGGAAATTCATAGGTCACACGCATAATTAACTTAACAAGAGAATGATGTACAAGCTTCAGTTAAACAGAGAAAGCAGCGATACCCTTCAAAAGCGAGTCGGAGAAGAGCTGTACTATTCCAGAACATTTCTTGATGCGGAGAGGTGCTGTTGGCCTGTCCCTGGGCTCCCCTGTATTGCTGTGTCCGCCCTGCCGTGGGTGGCGGGCACCGCACCTGCCGGGCTCGGCTCCCCGGGATGGGCCCCCCGCACAGCGGCGCTCAGCGCCTCCCAACAGGGAAAGTTCAGCCCCACTTAACGACCTCTGAGACCCCTTAAACACACCCAAGATTTGTCCCCTACAAAGGTTTCGGGGTGTCTGGTTTGCCAAAGGCAATTTACGAGCTAGTGAAGCTCCGGCAGCCCTGCGGAGGAGAGTTGTCTTTCCCGCCCCCATCGCGCACGCACCCGCGGCAAACTCAGCCCCGCGGCCCGGGCAGCCCACGGACGGCCCCG
>VWZU01019067.1:908002-925299 GCA_013397095.1 Sterrhoptilus dennistouni
GCCTGCCCGCCCCGGCTGCCTGCCCCAGCCCCGGGACTCCCCGCTGTCACCGTGCCCCTGCGGGAGGCTGAGAGGGGCTTGTGCCGCCTCCAGGTGCGCTGCCCGCAGAGCGAGGTGAACGGCGCCTGAAATTGCTCCCCTCCGCCAAGAGGGCTGCTCCTGGCTCCAGCTCAGGCTGCTCCTGGTCCCCCTACCCCATGCGGAGCCTCCAGATGTGATCCGCTGGATCCGGGTCTGCCCCCTTGGTCGCCGCTTACCGAGGCGGTGGAAAACGAGCCGTTCTGGACGGGCATTCCTGTCAAGGCAAGCAACAGGGACAACCAGGAGAGGCAGGACACTGAGTGAGAGGGCTGTCCTACGCCATACATCCCAAAGGAGTTAAACAGCGCTGCCCATTTTCATTCCCTGGTACGGATGTACAGTTCCCAATAGTGTCAGCTGTGGAACAGATGTTATTAATCAGGAGGATAAGCGGATAACCCCAAATAACCCTTCATCAGTCAGCTCATCTGCAAGTGACCAAGGGGAATTCGGTCCTCATCAGCTTTTGGGTCCGGGAGGATGCAGCTTGCCTTTATTTAAAGTCAAGAACCGCACAGCTGACAACCTTATACGTGTTACTACAGTCATAGTTACTACATACGAGTTACTACACTCATCCTCTTACTTTTCTGCACGCAGCCAGATGGTTTGTTCATTCCCTCTGACAAAACTTCCCCTTCACATCGTTTCACCCCAAGGATGAAGTGTGCTGTGTCATCCTCCTTCACACCTTTGCGTTGCCACTGCCCTCAGTGAATTTCCACTGTTCAGACTAAGCACAGACCTCGACTTGCTGCTAAATATTTCCTTAAAGCTTGCTGTACATTTTAATATTGATTATTTATTTTGAAAGCCTGAATTTCTTGAGGAAAGTACCTAGCAAGAGTCATAAAACTCTAAGTGCTCTCTTAGAGGTTCATTTATCTTGTGGGAGTCATTGGAAAGCTTTTTACTGATTTCACTTCCTCTGGACTGGAGCTTAATATCAGGAATATAAAGTCATAAAATGGGAATTCAAGTACCAATCTTGCAGAGATGTATGCATTACTTTGCTTTCGTGAGAGTGCTCATTGAAAGAAGAAAGTAAACTTTATTGGAGTGCACTTAGGTACAAAGGTTAAGATTTTCTGGCTTCAGTGCTCTTGTCTTCACTTGAGCATAACTTTTGCTATGGGAACCACAAACTGGGGAACAAGTGTTTATTGTTTAATTGCTGCTGAATGACCAGGGAAAACAGCAAGGAGACAAATTTCTTTTGTGTTGGTTTGTAAGGCAACACCAAGCAACTTGTTAAAATAATGTGATAGGTGAGTAATTATAGGAATTTGTTGGAAAACTCCCATTACCTTACTCAGTGAATTTCCTTCACGCTGCAGGATTATTTCTGACAACAAATTTTCCTGCATTTCTCAAAGTTTTCTTTAAAAGATGGAGGTGCTTGCTTCCTACTTATTTCTCTATTTACTCACTACTAGAAAATACTGGGTTTACTATTCTGTTTTGGCCATACTCTCATTTTATGAAATAAATAAAATCAGGGCAACTCACTGCAGCTGGCTGTACACGATTCACTCACAGCACTAATACATAGCTTTAAACTATAATATTAATAACTCCTGCTTGCTAATATATTTCATAAATACTGCAAAGCAGAAAAAACATAGCAAGACTGATTCTGAAGGGTGCTGGACATCTTTATCTCTCACTAGATAGAAGAAGAGAATGCTCCTACATCTCAGTGACAGCCTTAACACATAACCAATAACCCAGAGAAGGCAATGGCATTATATGGAAAAAGGATGAGCTGTAAATAAGAAAATTAAGAATTCTAATGAGCCTGTAAAAACTGTAACTAAGGTATTTTTTAAGATTCTGTCCTCTTCCTATAAGAATCCTCTACTTCGTTAGCTTCAAAAGCCACAGATGCAGTCTCCTTTCCCATGTGGAAAACAACTTTCATTTCAGTTCATTTGAAGGTCTTTATAAGCTGCATAAATTCTCAAAAGGTATGGGGGGGAAATGACAGACAAGACACTGCACATTTTTCTTTTTTAATTGTTTTTAGAGACTCCCTTTTGTTCCTGCAACCCTTGGGTTAGTAGGTTCCTACAGCTGGAACTTCAAAACAGAGTCTGAGCAGCTAAATTCATAGCCACAGTTGATAGACTCAAACTGAGCTAAAATCATGAGCAGTCTGGTCTTCATGACCAGATCTCACAAAGATCTTCCCTCTGTCACACTTGGCACAGCTTTAGCCAAAGCTTCAGCATCTTTACTCCACTCATATTTAGAGAAACCATCAAAGAGTAGGGAGCTCCCTGCCTACATTCAACTTGATAATAAATGCAACAACTTAATTAAGGCATCCTTTCAAACACTCTTTAGAACTGATTTTGAAAAATCTCAGCCCGTATTTCAATGAATTTTCTTGTAAATCTCAATTTTAAGTATATTTAGAATATTTTGGGCTAAAAATTTTGCACCTAGGACTTTTCGGTGTCAACTTTGTTGCAACAGAGGAATTGAAAAATCCAGACAGCTTTCTCATGTCTCTCTTTTGCCAGTCTTTCTATACCTATAATGAAGCTAGTTCATTACGGAAGTACTAGGAAAAATAAGCACTACACTGAGAAGCTGAAGATTTTAAAGCTTGTAGAGCATCACCTTATGTGGCTCCTAAGCAGAGAATTGCTCCTCTGTGGAGTGTAAAACCTATAAGACATCACCCTGTGATGTTTTGCATTTTCATGTGGTGTACAGGTTAAGACTGGATATCGCCCTTTGTCCTGCATCTGCTTCTGGTAAATGTCCTGAGGCCACGCCTTTAACTCCAGTTCTGTTGTACAGTTCTGGACACTTGAAGACAAACAAAATGGTATGAACTTTTAGTTAAGTAGAAGAAAAGTAACAAATTAAAAACATTGCTAAAATGATTTATGAGCAGTTTCCCATGTTTACAGGAGGTACAGAAAGACTGGAGTAGACAATGTGAATTTATGGGGGGCAGGAGTATTTTCTAAAGATTTCGTGGTAAGAATGATTCATTGTTATGCCAGATCTTCACGGAAGATTAAACAGAACTTTACTGCTGCTAAGGTAACAAAGTACACACAAACCCAAGGCTCATGAGTATGTGGAAACAGAAGTATAAAAGTGCAACTTTGCACAAAGAACATTCTAGTTATGATAAAAGATGATTGTATAGTAAGACGCAACAGGCATACAACAAAAATACGGGAGACACGGAATATTATGTTCAGGACTGAAAAAAAATTTAAAGTGGCTTTATTTCCACCTGGAAGAAACAGTCTGTCTGAGGCATTTTAGAAGCTTTCTGGACTGTGGGTTTTTGGTACCAATCAATTATTTCTCTGGGTTCCATGAAACATTGCTAAGAAACAGTGAAGTGTCATAGACTCTGCAATAGTCCACATACTTTAAATTTCTAAAGAGGTCTTCATCACTTTTTAAAAATTCCAAGTACCAAAACATGTTGAAAATTACAGATTTAGAATGCCATTAAAAGCTCTGACAGTTCAGATCAATCTTTTTTTGGTAGAAATGTGACTGTCATGGTAGGGAGCAGAAAATGAAGTTAAAGAGTAGAGAAGACACAGTGCTCCAGCTTCAACAGAGCTACCAAGTATCATCAGCTGCTCTTGCACTGCAGAACACCAGCGAAAGATTACTTAAAGGCTCTAAACCTCACAAAATGGCCAAGATAATGTAATGTAAGTAGAGGACTGTTTCACTTGTCAAGTAATGGCACTCAGGGTGGTGGCTGATAGCTGTCTTGGCCAGACACAGCTTGAAAGCACATGAGATAATGCTGCTTGGAGCCCAAATCTGCATACATCCTAGAAACCACTGTATTTTTAAGGTATCATTTTGTTCACAGAAGTAACCTCCAGGGTACATTCTCTCCATTGTGCTTAAATGCCTGCAGCTGTGGGCTGTGCATATTCTTATGAATCCTCCTCTACATGCACAACAGGTCAAGCAGCTCCTCGTCAAGATCACTCTATCCTTTGCAAATTTTTTTTGCATGTTTTATTAATCATTGATATTTCTCAATAACAAACTCAGTTTCACCCAAGACCCTTTTCTTTCCAAAACTTTCTCTGTGGACAAAGGTTTACATTCAGACCATTTCTCAGTTTTCCCCACAGCCAGATTTTGGAGATAACATCACAAGATACAGCTCTTTCTCTTTTGACTTGAATTATTCAAAGCCCATGTGTTAAAGCAGGCTCTTGGGAAGAGACAGAACTGGAAAAAATTTGAGAAAGCTTTTGATTCTTGCATTTACAAATTTATGGCATGTTGAGGAGAGCAGAGAGGTACAGCTGTTCTTCACTTCAGAATTATTTCTGTACCATCTCTTTATAACCTACAGAAGAAAATAAACACAAACAAACAAACCAACAAAATTTTAAAAATCCAGATATCTTAAGTAAACCTTCCTTCATGTCATTTAAATCTAAATATACTTAATAATTACAAAGCTGTATGAGTCCATTCTTCTCAGCAGCTGCTCTTTACTTGAAGTCACAATCTTCTGCTCTTTAGTTAAAACATGACTAGTTTTAGTATCTGTGGCTGCTTTGATTCCCTCCATGAATTTCCAAGACTAAGGACCTTTGAAAAGAAAAACAGTTTCCTGTGAAATTCCACATCTGATATAGGTCAGTCATCTGACTTGCTCAGTCAACTGAACCTGGAGATTTAAACATCTTTCATGTTCTATATAAATCAGTCATCATTCCTTAAACTTCCAGCTACATTGTGTAAGAAGTTCTAGAGTTCAATTTCTACTTGTGTCTTTAGCGATCCACTGCTACTAAGGTGGTGGCTCTGACTGAGGAGCAGGAATTCAGCAGGTTTCAGTCAGTGTCAAGCTTTCTACCCTGTCTACACTTCCAGGACAAGATACTGCAAGCAAATCAGGCCCAACAATGTCAAGTCCAGTAGGTTTGCATCCGTATTTCTGCTGATTTGAACAACCTTTAGTAATCTACATTAGCACAGAGGGATGAGGGATGAAAGCTCCCACAAATTTCATTTCCCCATCTGCAGTTCCAATGAAACCTAAATTAGCAAGTACTCAAGATGTGAAGTGCACTCAAAGAGCAGCCATGGAGCCTTACATTCCTGCCAGCCCTTTCCGGGAGGGACCTTCTGCCAAGCCCTTGGAAAAACAATCTACCACATCCATTTTGGCTTTTTTTCAGCTGTGTTTCCAGATATGTTCAGTTACACTCTGACAAGGCACTTTAGAAGATTAATTTCTTGCAGGATGCAGAAGTGGGTCAGCAATAATATTTACATATGCAAGGACAAAAAGAGAGTAATCTTGCAGAGAATAAGGAGCAGTGGAGTATATGAATTTTGGCAACTTTCCTAAAGTGTATCTACTAAATGAACTAAGAATAGTTATTAGTTTGATCGTTTTTATGAGTTTTTAAGCTATTTCACAGAGCAGAGAGGTGGGGAACCATCTCAAACGTGGAAAGCTGATGTAAATTTAAGGATAAGGATTATATGAGCTCTGCATGTCTATCATGGGTTCAAGCCCACTTTCCCACTGAAGGGACACAAGAGTGTACTCGGTCACAAGTTTGAGGCAATCTTTAGGAATCATCAGAAAAAAATCTTTGGTCCACTTTAATCCTCATCTCTGAGGCCAAAGGTGTCCTCATGTGCAGTGTGGGTGGCCCAGTAGTGGTCTGCTGGCTCAGGTGTAGCCCATCTCTCTGCAGAAGGTGACACAAGAGCTGACAGAACCCTTCCCCACAGACAGGAGGCACAAGCAGCATGAATTTAACACCACAAAAGCAGTGCAGACAATTGCAGACAACCTGCTGGCTTTCTTCTGGACCAGGGGAGTGATGCCCTGACATTGGACATTGTTGGCTTCCTGGGTAGGGGCCAAGGAGAATGAAAGAGTGGAGAAGTCACACGGGTCCTGTTTCCCAAACTGGTGAGGGGATGACTCAATCTGGAGAGGGGACTAGCAAGTGGGAGCTGAAGGTGGTAGAGAGAAAAGGCAGAAAAGGAAAGAGTGGCAGCAGTAATTAGGCCTGTGCTGCAGACAGGCTGGATTGAACTACATGGGAAGTGATTGCAATGTCATAGGCTGTTTGAACCAAGATGACCCTTTACTGCCTGGACAGAAACTGAAGAGATGTGGATTCAGAGCAGGAGCACACAGAATGGAAACAAGGTGCTTGGCCTGGCACTATCAGGTTAGCATAGATACAACCTGTGCAACCAATACACTGAATAAAGGAACATGTAGGAAGCAGTGTAAGGCAAACAAAAAGACAGCCAAACAAATGAGAAGCCACACAGTGTGTCAGGTGATGAGTAGAGAAATCATTCATGTCCTTCCATGTATCGCCTTACAAGTCTCAACCCAAACTGTTTTGAACTAAACACAGACCTGACTGTCAAAGTAGATATACATTTTGTATTCTTTGGTAGTGTAACCCTGCAAAAATTGCTAATATTTGTTTATTCCTTTTAGATTTGTAGAATAAAGTTTGTTACATTTTGCATTTCCATGTCCAGTGTTCTGCACAATGTTTTCCCTGATCAAGTCTTTGGTGCAGCTGCTACTCTGTCTCAGAGTATTTATTTTTCTAAGATTTATTTTCTTCTGCTATAAAGGTACTGGGGAGGTAGCAGTTGTAAAGTAGCATTTTCCATAGAGGGCTAATTAACCTGCAACTGTTGTTCAGTTGTAAAATGTAAAGTGGTGAAAATGCTAAG
Source organism: Sterrhoptilus dennistouni (assembly GCA_013397095.1). Taxonomy (NCBI): domain Eukaryota; kingdom Metazoa; phylum Chordata; class Aves; order Passeriformes; family Zosteropidae; genus Sterrhoptilus; species Sterrhoptilus dennistouni. The sequence goes on from VWZU01019067.1 coordinate 914,816, forward strand.
TGGAATTTTTAGCACTTCCCAAAAGTCAGCTACAAAACTCAGTACTGCTACCCCTGGCCACATTTGATTTTACCATCTCTTCTTTGCAGAAAAAGAATGACATTCTTTGCATCCATGTTTTTCCACTGGGAGAACTGCTGGTTGACACAATAATTATGTATGATTTTTGTCAGTGAAGGCTCAGCTTAGGCCAGCTTCCAGACTAGTCAGATCATGAATTGAATGGTAAGAACAAAAAGCCAATACAGCCCCATTTGTTTGGGGTTTTTTAATTAACTAGAAAAGCATGATGAAAGACACACAACTTCATAGGAAATCTGTAAAACAAGAATGGCCTGATCAAAATGAGAAGCTATGAGAGGTTAGCAAAATTAGTCTTGCTGCAAAAGATATAATTTTGTCAATTCATCCAAACCATCTTCTCAAGATATATACTTTCTATTTCACTAAGCAACAAACATCATGCAGCCAGCAGGATCAAGTCTGCTGCTCTGCTAATGGCATGGCAAGGGTAAGCATGTCAAAGCTGCCATTGATTTTTTCTAAATGCAGCTAGACTGAACTAAAATTACTTTCAGAATAGCAGATATAAAATAACTAATGAAGGTATGGCCAAGCAACTATGCTGCTAAACCTATTTTGACAGCATACCTGTCTCAGTCATAACCTATTTTAGTCATGGTCAGCATAGGCTGCTGTTAGATTACTCCTGAAAAAGAAGCTACAGTATTTTAAAAACCTTACTTGTCTAAATTTCCTTATTTGTATATAGGAAATGGTCTTTTGACCACAATTTGTCCACAAATGGACAAATACGATATAACAGCTCTATCAGACCCTAAGTGGGTGAATATTTGTGATGTCTACTTTCAACATGTAAACCTCCTCCACCCCCCAACCAGTCCTATTTAAAACAACAGGAAATAACTTTGACTCAGTACTAACCTTTTAATGATGATAATTAAAGTTTAGGAAAGTCTGAGGAATATTAAACTCAACAGAATAGTGTCATAATCAGATGCAATATTTTTCAATGGAGTCTACATAATAGGACATACAACAGACTCATTCTCAGAGTCTGAGGCTGCACTGGAGGCCAGTGTGAGGGGTTGCTCCTCACATCATCAGTGGTTCAAAGACTATCAAGGGTACAGCAAAGACCTCATGGGAGGCTTGACAAAAGAGAAAAATCTTGTTTCATATACCCACAGAGCCAGTTCAAATCTTGCATTTCAAATCCCCATTGAGTCACTAAAGCCTGCAGCTGCAGTACTTATTCCCATTGAGTAGACCCCACTCAGACAAGTAGCATTCAGTGAAATAAATGGGACTATCTGTGTGAAAAGACAGATACTCCACAAGATGGGTTGCAGATTCAGGCTGGGAGACAACTGTGAATCATCATGAAAGCAAGAGCAGACTTCTTTTTAGAATATGACTGGCAAGGGCCTTAAAAACCATCAATTGCATGACCCAGTGGTGAGACACGGGCCTAGAGAAATCTGTCTTGGTTCTGATTTTAGCAGCCAACCTAGCTACTGCAGGCAGAAAATCAGAGAATCATATGCAGCATGCATATCTTCTTGAAAGCAACTTCAAGAGCGAGAGTCTCTCTTGCAATATTTCTTTTGGGATCTTTCAATTTTGCCACTTTCTGTGATGTAGCCATTAAGCGTGGCAAGCAGTAAATAAATGTTAAGCATAGTCTTCATACCTACAGACATCTCCATCTTGCTCAAATTCAGCTTTATCTGTGGCATCTTCATGCTGTCTCCATGTTGCTGCCACTCCCAAGGCTGGGTTGCATTAGTCTGGAATTGCATCTGGTTCAACACAGAAGTTTGAATGATTTTTATGGGACTAGGATATAATAAAGATCATGGCTGAGGATACAGTTTCTCTCACAGGCTGGAATTCATGTGTTAAGAATAAACCCTTAAAGTATTCAGAGTAAATTTCTCATGAGACTGATCAAAAACAGTGCTGTGAGCTTCCCCAGGAACTAAGGGCTATTTATATTTCTTGGTACAAGTTACACTAACAAATAAAACCAAGAAAACTAGGTTATAATATTTCTCCTATCTCTGGAACTTGCTGAATTCCAACACAGATAGGAACCTTTGTCAGTGAAGCAAATATTTTTTTGTCTGTCACATGGAAATTCATATCTTGCTTTAATATGGGAAAGACCATTTCCAGATGGGTTTAGTGCCACAGAGATGGTTCTTGCACAGAAGAATAACCATCTCTCTTATCTACAGAACATTAGTATGGACTTACAAAATTCAAGTTACATCCACCTACATAATATATTTTATTATATTTATATTCTTCAGGAATTCAGGAGACTAGAGGAAGAAAAAACAACAACAAAAAAAAGCAATCCTGTATACAGTCTTAATCTCAGCTCTCCACTCTCTGTTTCTTTCTGTGACCTTGGAGTTTTTTGTAGTATTGATTTGTAGCATTTCCTAAAATAATAGTTGTTTTCTAAAGGTTTTGCTGTACTTCTGCTGGTTTTTTTGGGGGTTTTTTTGACAAAGAAAAAAAGGTTTGTTTTAGTAATAATGAATGATTCATAGCTCCTGCAGATCATTCAGGGACACCATTCATAGTTAATGATTAAAACGCAGCAATCAAACATGAAATATTTGAAAGTCAGCAGTGATGCCTCTGAAGGTAGATCTTTGACAGAAATTGCTGACAGAATCAGAAAATCTCTCTTTATAAATATATATCCAAACATAATAATTTTGCTCTTTTTTTTTTCTCCTTTTGCCTTCTCTTCATTGCAGGCACATTTTGTATGTGCAGTTTCAGGTCAATATTCTAGCAAGATGGCAGTTGTCTATGATTTAATTTAGTATTTTTCTCTCTTCATTTAAAATTTTACTCATTTTTAGCCTGCAGTGATTATTTGCATGGAAAGAAATTGTCTTCAAAGTCTATATTTAGCCTGACATATCGGATTAGAAATGTAAGCCAATCATCCAATGAGGATAATTTTAAATCCTGTGGAAATTGTGCCAGTCTATTCAGTTTTCTCAGCTCTGGCACCCGTCTTGTGTGAGGTCACATGACCTTTAACTCCAATGTTGAATGTAATTTCCCACCAAAAGGAGTACATGCAATACCCTTAAAATAGTCATTTTAGAATTTATAAGGAGAAGAAGCCCAAGCAGCAGCCTTTTTTTAAGTTGATGAACTGAGGGCTGTGATTGTGTTTTAAAATATGCAAAGAATGAACAGAAATGTCAAGATAAAAAAGCAGAAACTTTTTTAAAAAGCTTTTTTTAAAAAAAGTCTCATTCTAATTTTCCTAGCACAAGCAGTATTCACCAATTCTTAGTTCAGGGTCACCCACCAGTATTGGTAGACCTGCATTTTAGCCAGTCCTGTATTTATTATATTTGGTCAACATTAATATCAGTTAATACTATTTTTAAGTTCTACATCTGCCTTAACTGCTGCTTTTCAGCTCAGTTTGTCCCCATTCTGTCCCTTCAAAAAAGCCAAACATTTTGGATTTTTTTTAAAATAATACTGCAGGTTTTTGGCAGTGATTGTCCAGGGATGACTATCACATTTATCATCTCCATCAAATCTATTTATATCTATTGGCTAAAATCCAGCTTGTGATCACTGAGCTGCAGATGGAGCTCCCTGAACAGCCAAGGAGTCCATGCGTCTGTGCCAGGAACACTTGGAGTCACTGTGGAGAAGAGGCTGAGAGGATCTGTCATTACACAGTCTTTATCCCATCAACCTCAGAGAGGTGGCAAAAAAAGGCGAAGACTGCTGACTTACCTATGTATTAGTGTCAGGACTTCCAGCAGGCTTCAGGGTTTTTTTCAAGGTGACATGAATTTTACAAGTAATTAAAAGACAATCTACAGGGAGTAGATGTGATGTCAAACTTCCAATGAACTATTAACAAAACATTAAACAGATGTTTTCCATACTTTTAAAGTATGGAAAATGCAGGGCAGTTCTTTCTAAAACATATTTTTCCAGCAGAGCTTGTTAAAAGAGATCAAGGCAGTTCTAACCTATAAACTTCTGGATGATCTGCGACAGGGATATTTTTGTTTTCTAGGGCATGGGCTCGCTTGAATATTTCATTCCTCAAAGTGCATGAACAGGAACTGAAGAAAGAGTTTAGAAAAGAAGGAAGATAGTCAGAATATTCTCCTTCAAAGCCATGAGCCATGGAAGAGGATTCCATCCCTGTGCAGACCTGCACTGGTTTCGAAAGGGCTCCACTCCAGGTGGACATCAGGGTGTCTCCACATGGAGCGCTGCAGAATTAGGCTAAACTGAACATATTTAATATGATCTCAGAGAGCTAAGCTGCTTATCACTGTGTGACAGATAATACATTATACAGCTGAGTAGCTAATAGATTAAATAGAGAAAGGCTGATGGCAGGGCATTTTCACTTCCTTTGGCTTACATTCGCCCCACTGTGAACTTGGAAGGTTCAGGAAAGATTCTCAGCTTCCTCAGTTTCTCCAGAAAACCTGCTTTAAAATATGTATAAAGTAAATAGTGTCTTCTGTATGTGAAAAACTGAGCAATCCTTAAAGTCATCATGTTTCCTGAATCTTGATATGAGTGGATCTTAAATAGGAATAAGAAATTAGTAGTTAGCTAAATGTATTATTACAGGAAATCAGTCAAAGGTTAAGAACTCTTTAGTTAGGTTCTGGAATTTCAGTTTCCTAAAAAGAGGTTTCAATCTGCAAAAGTACAAAGGAAATATCTCTACTCACGAAAAGATATCTGTATTTATTTGTACTGGTGTGTACAAACCACTGATGATCCCTGTCCAGAACACAGCTTGAGAAGGATCAGGATTTCACATTTGCACCTATTGTCATAAATCAGATTAACAGAATAAAAGAGCTAACAGCACTTGCAGGAAAATAAAGAGGTGGTTTTATTTTTTTAATTTTTACTTTAAGAAACTGTGTTTATTTACTCAAACTATTTCAGAACTGTAACTCTGTCTCCTTCCCTGTGAAAATGTGACCACAGCCAGTGCCATGGAGTTCATGGTTCAGCTAGCACCCTCCATTAATGATCCCTGTGCATGTTTGGGGAGGCAGCAAAGGCCAGGGCACACTCCTGGCTTGTAAACAGCAACACAGTTTCAGAATCACTGCATCACAGACTAACATATTCTGAAGGGATTTCTGGAGGCCAGCAGTCAGACAAGCTGCTGAAAGTAGGGGCAGCTACGTTGGGTTGCCTGGGGCTGTGTCCAGTTAAGGTCTTAATATCTTCAAAGCTGAAGACTCCAAAACCTGAGCATCCTTCTTCAATGATTGACCACCCTTGTGGTGAACAATTTTTTCCTGCCATCTGGTCAGAATTCCCCATGTTGCAAGCTGCCTCTCATCCTTCCCCTGGGCACCTCAGGAAGAGTGTGGATATATCTTCCCCACACCCTCCCGCACGTAACAGCAGACAGCACTGAGTTGTCCCTGAAGCATCTCTGCAGGCTGAGCAAAGCCAGCAGCCTCAGCCTCCCCTTGAATAGCCCGTGTTCCGGCTCCTCACTGGCTTGGTGGTCCTTTACAGGATTCAATCCAGGTTTTAAATGTTTTTCTTGTACTGGAGATCTCAAGGCACATTGCTGAGTCATGTTCATCGCTAGGATCCCAGGGCTTTTTCTGGAGGACTGCATCCTGGCCCATACTTGCCCCATGGGGCTACTCTGTCGCCAAGGGTGACAGTGGAGAGTCCCACAGGCTGAGGGCAGCGCTGCAGGGCAGCGCTGCAGGGCCGTGCTGGGGCGGCGCTCGGGTCACCATGCTGCTCCAGCCCCCGGTGCTGCCTGTGCCTGAGCTGAGGTCCCGTCTGCAGGGCAGTGCCCCTGGCACAAGACACGCAGCCGAAAGCAGCTGCCGACGGCAAGGGCTGGCCCCGGCTGCACCCCCTCCACGGCACTTTGGAGACCACTCTTGTCTGCACAGGCACGGAATGAGCCCCCAGCCCAAGAGCCAAACCTCAGGAGTCGGAATACAAACCCAAAGCCCCAAGAAACTCCATGCCTTGGTCAGCTCAATAATAAAGACATTAAACAAAGCTGGCTCCAGCTTCCATCCTTTAGAGATGCCTCTAGTCACTAACAAGCCCTTGTAAAAAAAGGCAATTGCATGAAAGGAAGAAGGACGAATTTAAAGGCGGGACGAGGCTGTTTCCAACCCCTCCATCGCTTTTTAGGGCCGGTTTTATCCGCTGCCTCCGCCGGTGCTGAAGCCCCATCTAGAGCACGGCCGCGCTATTGCGCCGCCGGGAGCGGGCGCCCGCAGATCCGCGCCGGGAGCCAGGGCGAGCGACAAAAACCTGCTGTCGCCTTTAAAGAAGTGGAAGAAGAGTAAAGAAACCGAAGACAAAACGGCCTGCTCGGCAATCCTGTGCTTCTGCTGTCAGCGCCTTTGGGCCGTGGCATCGCGGTAATTTGAATTTCAGACCTTGTATAGAAAAAGTTAATGCTGAACCAGCCTTTTCAGGCAATAAATATAATCACTTGGGTAACTACAGGCAGCTTTTGCTAGCAAGTGTCATCAAGCAAACGAATAGAAATGCTGATATGGGATACTAATGAAGGAATTAACGGATTACGGGTTTATTAACGTCAGTCAACACAATTTCCCAGGAACCCAGACTGTCAAACAAATTTGATACTGTTTTAATGAGATTAACCATTAGACTGATAATGAAGATTGTGGCTGAAATAGTGTCTTTGCCAAATATTTGACATAATCTTGCATTAAAAAACAACTATAAACAAAATCAATGTAGCATATTACATATTAATTTTTAAAACTGGTTAACAACTACTTCATAAAAATACACTATAGCTGAAGTGTTTTCATTTCAAGGGATTGCATATTTTTCAAACTTATGGAAGAACCTTTTGAATATGAATTTTTCAACACATTTATCAATGCCCTTGATGAGAATTGCATCACTTTACATAAAGTATTGCAATATGACACACAAATTACTGCTAATGTGAAAAACAATAAAGGTAACAGTTTCATTATACAGACTGACTAATCAATTGTTGAGATTAAAAAAATTTCCAGTTTTGTTAATTCAGATGTGATTACAAACAGAAGCTCATGCACCTGAAAGCCAAAATCAAAACCAAATATCAAGATCTGGGACTGAGTCCTAAAATGCAATAGGGAATGCCAAAAGAAGCTCATAAGAAGTAAACGGGTTAATCAACAGCCATTGAGTGTTGATACCACACTAAAAGTCCTAATGAAAACATACATACATGAGATATGCACACATGAGAATTTAAATTACACACTGTCTTTGTAGGACCGGTGTCATCAGCTCCAGCATTCCTGGTCCATAATACGTATTCCGGCATTGCAGGATCCCAGAATGTCTGAGCTCCCAGGGACCTCTCGATATTGTCTGAACCAATACCCACCTGCTCAAGCAGGGTCAGCTAGGGTAGGCTGTTCAGGACCCTGTCCAATCACATTTTAGAGCATCTCCAAGGATGGAGATTCCTCAACCTTCCTGGGCAAACTTCTTGTCTTTGATTGCCTGCACAGTAACAAGTCTTTTCTTATGTTTAAGTGGAATTTCCTGTATTTCAGAGCCTGTCCATTGCTTCTTGTCCTGCCACTGGGCATCGCTGAGAAGCACCTGATTACTTTGCCTTTACTCCCTTCATCAGGTATTTACAGCCTCTCATACACTAGAGGCCTCAATCCCTACATTCACAACATGAGCAGTTAACACTTTGCATTATAGTAATGGAGCACCTTATTTTATTATGTGGAAGTGTTAACTCATCACATTGTAAATTGTATCCCTGTGATTCACCAGCAATCACTTTATATTACTCACTTAGTATTTCTCCACAAGGCAGCTGTGAGCTCAAAATTCAAGCAGGTATACTAACACAATGAATTCTGATAAATTTGTAAAACCTCTGAAATCAACTATTGCTGTGAAATATACACAAATGTTTCTTTCATTGCACTATATCTGCCCTTTTAATATTTCAATATTTCACAGCCTTGGGAAATATTGTTGTTAAGCCTCTGTTGTTAAAAGCAAAATCCAAAACTCCATGAACAATGCCCAGTGTGCTGCTTTTATACATCCTCAAGTTCAGCTGAGTTCATAGAAGCCCTTTCTCCGGTGCCTGTCAGATACACAAAAGGGGTGTCAGGAGGAGCCCAATACCACCACGGTCAGAGAATAGTCAAGAAAATCCTCTTCAGGGGGTTGAAAGCAGTCATAGTATGAGAAGTGACACCAAAAGACATTCTTTCAAGGAGTTATAACACTCAGTTGTAAAAGGTGAGCTGTTGCTTCTCAGCCGATGACTCAGGAGCACTTAAGAAAAGAAAGAGTGACGAGGTCTTCTGTAGATCACTATAGAGCCCAGGACATGGGAGGCAAGCTCTGTAAGTGATTGCTTTTGATTTTTAAAGGTAGGTGAGCATGCAGTAAGAAAAACAGCTGCCCAACAAAACCAGAGCTTATTTTGACATATGCATTAAAAAGCATAAAGACACCATGAATACTGAAAATATCAAAATGGAGTGACATTAATTTGCATTGCAATTTTAAATATTTTGATTATACAACTGCAGATAGCTCAGAGCATGGGAAATATGTGCTGATACACAAAGTATGTTATATCCGGGAAAATATTCCAACATACATTAAGGAAAAACCTTCAACTAGACCCTAGGTACCTCAATATTCATGCTCTAGTACAAATATCTTAATCACCTCATAGACCATGTTTATAGCAGTAGACGGAGGGGGAGATTTCCAGTGGGCAACTCCCACTGCCAGCAGAGCACAGAATTCTGCATGTCCAACAAGTTCATTTCTGCAGTGCCAAAGCCCTGGAGGGGGCTGGGATGAGCAGGATCTTCATTGTCTCCCCAGCGAACACAAAGAGGCCCTGCAGCTGTGCCTCTTGCTTGGTCCCTGCCCAGCCAGACCTGCCAGGCAGTTTCAGAGCCCAAGTGAAATGGCCAGCGTGGTCTGAGAATGCAAGGGGAACACGGGGCAAAAATCCATCTTTGTAGCCACCATGGTCTTAGGTGGCTGCTGCACCAGGGAGACCATGGAGAGGAGGAGCTCTGTGCAGTGGGAATTGTGTGCATTTGTTAAAAAAGGCTTGCTAATACCCGTGCCTACTCCCAGACAGTCACAAACTGACAACCAGTGGAATTTACAAACACTCTAGCTCTGGTCAAGTTTCAGAAGAACTTGCACAGTCCAGCTAATGGAATAGTCCAGTTGATTGAAACAATAACAAAGAAGGTTCTCTTGCGGTGTGTTTTTATAATTTTTCAATTGCAGATCCGTTTCAATGATCTGTTCTATAACTGCTGCCCCCCCACACACACACACCCAATTTTGTATTGTTTATAATATATTTCACTCCCAATAGATTGCTCCTTTCCCCCTGTAGTTGGTTTTGCCCTGGTTGCCTTTGTTCCCTAGACCTGCCCTTCCCTCCTCCCACAGAATTGTCGATCCATCCCTAACCCTTCCCCTTCTTCTAGACTGTTCCCTATCAATATCCTAATCTTTGACACCCTAGTGGTGAGTTTAGACTGTTCCCTCCCATTGTGTTCTTTCATTGGTCTATGATATTGTACTCCCCACCTTATGTTCCGCCCTGATGTAACTCTTATTCATTGGAAATTGTATCCTCTCCCAAGACCTCCCACACTCATAAGCCTCTGTGAGCCCAGGTTCTGTGCCTTTTTCTGTCCCTGACCCTCCTGGGAATAAACACCTTTGGAAATCACACAGAAGGCTTCTCCCTGTTCCATGTCCCTGCCCTTGATGCATTCCACCTGTGCCATAGAGGCGCTCTGTGCCCTACAGCTGCACCCTAGATTGCGTGGCTTTTGGGGGGCAGCCCACTCTTGGGGATGGTGCCAGGAGCCAGCCGGGCTGAAGAACTCTGGCATCGCGTCAGGTTCAGGATTGCTGAATGCACTAACTAGACGGTATTAATAATATCTATAATAAAAGCACTGACTCGGGTGTCCCTATAGATCCAGTCAATTCACTAAGGGGGTCCTTCTCGCGGTTTAATCTGGTTGTTTCCTCACCCAAGATTCCAAAGCTGGCTGGTGGCTTGTGTGGGCACGAAGGGAGTGATTTTCCCTCTTGACCTCTGAAGGATTTAGGGTCTGCTGTCTGACTCTGTGTCTCTGTGTTCTGTGTTGAGCTCGGTGCTCGGCGTTCAGCGCAAGAATGAAATGGAGTCTCAAGGTCTTGGTTTTCTGATTTCTCGTGTTGTTTATTAGTTCTTATCTTACAATTCTCTGTGTCCGGCTAAGATGTTCACAGCAGCCTGGACACGAGGTGACTCCCCTTCCCCTGTGTCTGGCCAAGGTGTTCACAGCAGCCTGGACACGAGGTAACTCCCCTCTGTGATGGGAGGTCACTACCTCTTATACAGATAACTA
>VWZU01019067.1:932904-1003180 GCA_013397095.1 Sterrhoptilus dennistouni
CTGGAGGCTGGGAGCGGGCCTGAGCCTAGGCCTGGGGTTGGCCTCCGAGAGGTCTCGGGCCTCTGGTGTTCAGTTCCTTTCTTCCGAAGTAATTTAGTGTATGTAGGTTTCGGTGATTGCATTTAAAATGTGCCATCGCGAAGTGCTGCTTGAAAATACCGTTCGGTATGTTCTTTAAGAACGCCTCGGCTGAGCGGAGGAGAGCTGCCTGGCTGCGCCGCGGGGACCGGAGGGTGCCTCTCCCTGAACTCGGTGAGTCCGTACCGGGGTGTGGGTGGGAACAGGAGCGACGGCGCGGGCCTCCTGATGCAGTCTGATTTAGAAACATAATCTCTTCTCCCGGTTGTAGGACTGGCTGGCATGTGCTCTCTTTGAAGTGCCATTTCCTCATTTCAGACCCGGGATTTACAGCAGCTGCTTCATTTTGAGATCTGGCACAAGAAACGTTGTCGTTTACTGGGACAGAGTCAGGTCTATGTAACATTGGCTTTTAAAACCATACAGCGTTTTAATTCACCAAAATGCAGGACGAGGCAACAGTCTTAAACTGTGACATGGGAGATTTATATTCGACGTTAGAAGCAATTTCTTCACAGAAAGGGTCATTAAACATAGGAATGGGTTGCTCAGGGTAGTGGAGTCGTCAACCCTGGAGATGTTTAAGGAAAGACTGGACATGGCACTTTGTCCCTGATTTAAGTGACGTGCTGATGTCCAGTCATAGGTTGGAGTTGATGATCTCAGAGGTCTTTTCCTCCCTAAATGATTTCTGTGATTTTGTAAAAATCTAGTAAAGGTTTTCTAGTAAGCCTAGAAAAACTGTGTACAGCTAAGTCAGCAGCTGCAGTACCTAATGAAGTTATACGTAGTCCTCACTAAGGCTTATCACTCAATATGTTTTGATGTCATAAAAGTAAATTATTTTGCTCTTCTCTCTTCTGGAAAACCCACAGTATTTGGATATGAAAAAGATGGATGCCGGGAGAGGAGGGAGACGAATTTATTTTGAAATTATTCTTTGCTCTTAAGTGCAGCACTTCAATAACTTGGATTAATGCTTTTGTACTTGTGTGAAGCTGGCTGTCCTGCAGTGTCCCCGTCTCAGAGCAGGTGGAGGAACGGAGCAGCCGTTAGAGGTCAGTGTTTGTACGGGGGAAGTGCCATTCGGTGACCGGCAAAGGCACTGAGCTTCCCCTGCTCTGAGGAAGGGTGTTGATACTGAAAAGGACATTAAAAGTTTTATGAGTCTTGCAGTACTGAACTAAGCTTTGGGTGCACTGCATGAGCAGAATGGCTAAGTAATTTTCCCTTCTATTGCATAATATCTGTAATCCCACAGTTCAGTTTCAGTTTGTGTGGTTTACTTAGGAGTAATAGGGAATCTCCTATCACCATTGCAGTTGTTTTGTGTTCTCTGTTCTGTCTGTCATCCTTTGCGATAACCTGGTGCTTGACTGGTTTGTTGAGTTTTTTATGTTTTGATACAAAATATGTGAATAATAGCAATAGATAGAAGTAGCAGAAGTGAAGGAGTATGAAATCCCGGAAACAGAACTCTTTCTAAAGTTCATGGAAGTCCCAGATTTCTTTCAGCCACTCTGTCTTGACATGATCTTAATTCATTAGGCTTCTTGAGCTTTTGAGGGGAGAGGATTGGGATTTTGGTGGTGGTGGTGGAGTTTAGTAGACCCACTGCTAATCCGCAGTGTTTCACTCCTCACAACTTATTAAACATACAGGGGAAAATAGATACCTTTGTGCATCTTATCCACACGAGTTAAACTTCCTTTATAATCAACTCAAACTAGTCTGTAACAACTGGAAAGTCAGGGAACCAAAATATTTCTTAATTAAACAGTCATTAGGCTCACTGAAGTAAAACTCAAATATCCTAGTTTCTCTTTTGTTCTCAAGATAAACTGTGCATTCTTTTGTTAACTAAATTGTATTATAAACTGTTGGAAAAATTAATTTGGCAAGACTTGACAGATTAAGGGCTTTTTTGTTTCTTATGGAAAATACGATATTTCCAGTTTATAAATCTGAAAACCATTTGAAGAGCCAAAATATGTTTTTGGGGATTTCTCAAAGGAGCTTTCTTTGTTTTACCCTTTTCAAATTTTTTTTTTCATTCTATTGCTTTTCAAGTACTTCCAGAATGCATTGAAAATTCCTCGTCATTTATGTCACTGTATGTCAAAATGATACTTAGCAAAATGTTCTCAGGACTGGGGAATATCCAGTACAGGAGTAGTGGATAATTCTAATCCTCCAGTTCTTACAATTTGTTTGTTTTAAATACACTGAGTTATGAAAAGCATTCTTCAAAAAGATTATTGCCTCTTCAGTGAACTCTTGTGAGGCTATAAAATAACTGATCAGCTTCAAGTCGGTACGTGAAAGTAAGTGCTCTTGTTTTATATATATAATTAGACATGAACTGCAGGCATTTATGCTTTCCCTAAATGTAAGAATATGAGCTCTGTGCCTCCAGAGTACTATTTTTATATCTCATATTATTTTAGTACTTTAATATAAATATATGAGTTTCTATTTTTTTGCATTCCCTGAAATTCTTTGCTGGGGAGACAGACCTGATGCAGTCTTGCCTGTGCATCCTCTAGAGAACAGATTGTCCCTGAAATGCTGCCTGTTTGAGCTTGTTTTGCTCTTCAAGGAGCAAATTAACATCCATTCTGCACAGGTGTTTGTGGGGCCAGGAGTTAGGAAAGGAAGTGTTTGGGAGTAGGGAAGCACCCTGATATGTTCAAATATTCTTACATAATCTTATTTATAGTTATGATTAGGTGCATCCTTTTGAAATAATTTTAATAACTCCATTGCCTTGTAAGGAAAAAGAACACTCATTCCTGATTATTTGAATGTTCACAATAATGATACCTTCCAGCATGTGTTTAGCAATCTCTAGGACAGGTGATCTCAAGCATAGCTTATTTAACTTTCTAGGCTTTGCAGTGAAATTTTAGCCTTCTTCAGAATCTTTTGACACAAGTTTTCAGCATTTTGGATCACTTTGGCAATATTTAGGTGTTTAAAAACATTATTTTGGAAAGTTACTTCCTAGGTAACAAAAATACTCTTTTCCAGGTAATTCAGTATTAATTTCCAAGCATTTTCCCAGTTTAGAAACCTGGTGGGATATTTATTCCTCTCATTCTTTCTGTATAGATTATGAGGCCAAATGAATTCCCGTCACTGGAGACAGAGTTGTGCTAACAGTGCGTTGAGCCAAAAGGCTTGAATTTGTAGTGGAAACTGTCTAGGCAGCTGACATTTCTGCTCTGCTTGGCTCTGCAATAATGCATGTATAGGCAGTGAAGGCTGAAAAGCAGGCCAAGTTTGTTTTATTGGGAAATAATATAGTGAAAAATTTACAGCTCATTTACAGGTGTGTTGAATGTCATGCAGGGTAGGGCAGTTTTGACTGAAAGCAGCTCAGTTTTTTGGTGTGTAATTTGCTGTGCCATTTAGAAATCAGCTAGGAGGTTATGTCATTCAACAGGTGGAACTGATGGGCTCCAATGCAGGTCCTATTTCTTCACCCACTAGAGGCTTGATATCTCAAAGTTGGATTGAAAAGAAAGAGATGGTGTAATTAAGCTTGAAAGCTGCCAAGAGTGGTGAGAGGCAAAAGACAAGGGAAGCTGAGCACAGTCAGTAAAACACTTCCTAAACTGTTGAGAAAATTTTTTTGACTGAGAAGGTGAAGAAAATTTTGGATATATTTGCTCCATTATGTTCTCAGGAAGTGTTTCCAAATACAAAATGGGATGATTTCACCTTGATATCGTGGGATTTTTCAGTTTGCATCAAGCTGCAGGAGTGGCCCTTCTTATTTTATGCCTGCTGCAGGTGTAATATTTATCATATACTGGTGGTGTGGTCTCTCTTATCAGATATAAAAAGATATAAATGTAGATATAGATACAGAAATAAACATGACACAAACATGTGTGCTCTGGCCAGTCCTTGAAGGCATGAAGCACCAGATGTTGTAGAGTATGGGAGTACTTTTTAGGATGAAGATTGGGATAGATAGGTACAGTCTCATTAGGGGTCAGGGACTGGATGTTTTCCAGACAAATGGGACAATTGATTTTCAAGCCCATTATTTAACATCGTTGGAATGTCAAAAGTTAAGAAATGGAAGATTTAGTCAAATTCTGCAAATATCTCAATTCTAGTTGCACAAGTAAGTTGTTAATTCATTTGGTTAAAAAAATTTAAAACATGTCTAAATTAGCTTCCTCAATATCAACAAACTTTCACTTGTGTTCTGTTCTGTTTTCCAAATTCTTCTTTTCCCTTCTCTAACATGGGAGTAGTTTCTTATTCTAGCTTTAATTGTTAATATTCTGATTGCCCTTTTGGGATTGAAATACCTCAGACTATTGAATGTAATACGAGTAGCATTCCTAGAGTGATGCCTGTGATATTCAATATAAGAAGTTAAAATAAATATAATTACTAATATAAACAATAAGTAACACAGTGTGTGGCATAAGGTTATAGGAATCATGAATAATTTTACAGCTTTTTTACCTTTCTTTCTTAAACAACTTTCTTTCTTAGCAAAACCATTCTCACTGTTTTTTTCTCTCTCTCTAAATTGTTGCAGAAAAATGGATTCTGAGTGATAACTACTGCTTGCTGAACTGAACTGCAGAGATCTTGTGCTTGGAGATGAAGATGATAAACCAGAGGAAATAATCCAACTGCTGCCATTGTGCAAAAGACCCTTTGTGCCAAAATGAGCAGTTTTTAAGAAAAAACTGGAAAGCCATTAAATCTGAAAAATGGGAGAAAGAGTAAGGAGCCCAGATTCTGAACAGGAGAGGAAATCAGACGAGGATAAAAATAGTGACTCCTATTATTCAGATGAAGGTGATACATCTCGTTCATCGAGCCAGTCGCCAGCACTAAGCTCTCCGTCTACAAGCCAAGAAAAAAGACACCACAAAACACAGACTTCAAACAGCCTGTTGCACTACCAAGGTAGGTAGGTAGCAGAAATTGCTGCTTTGTATCTGCTCCAAAGAGTTAATTATCTTTGAAAACTCAAAAAATATAAACTAGCATGATGAGCATCTGCAAATACTGTTCATGTGAATTATGCTACAGATGGCAAGTAGACAGTAGCCGCTCCATTGAAAACTGAAATTAACCTGCATAAGGAGTAGTTTTGGTGATTTTCAGAATTCTTAATAATTTTCTTAACAAGTGAATATGGCTTTTATACTAGCCTTTTTTTGAATCATGCTGATGCTTTCTTTTTGTCATTGACAAAAAGCTCAAGGCCAAAAACCCAAGGCAAGTCCTTGCTATGCAGTCTGTAAAAAGGAGAGAATTGTTAAAATTTCCCTGACCAAATAACCTACAGTCTTGTGGAAGTCTAGTGCATTAAGCTTTACAGGATAATACTGTGACTTTAAATAAACAAAAGGCCACTAATGTGGCAAAAAAAAACCCCAAACAAAACAACATTTTGATGAAAGTTAAGGTTCTGTTGGAGATTCAAAAGAAAGTTTTTCCTACTTCTTCTGTGAGGGTAAAATATTTCCAATTTGAGATGACACAACTCCACTTTGAGCTCCCTCACAGATAGAGGTTGCTTTTTTGATACAGTTTGTAGAAGAGTAGAATGGTTATGCAGGCCCTGGGCTGAAGCAGAGCTGTGAGGACATTCTGCCACAATTTGACAGCTTGTTCTAAATAATTGTATACATTTTTTGGTGAAGTCATAGCATGCCCTACCTTTCTTGGGCAGATGTTTTTGTTCATTGATAAATGCTTGATACTGTGTGAATCATTTGGTCTGTGTTACAGTCTAGGCTGTATCAGAAGGTCTGACGTTCAGTGTTTCATTTGCTCAGGGAATTATCTCTTCAGATCCTTGACAGTGTGGGTATCCTGGTGCAAGTGGTATTTTGCTGAGCTTCTCTGTGTTCAGAAGTGGCATCTCTGGTAGTCATGGGTTATTTGTCTGGAAACCAAAAACTACAGTTCCACCATGCTATTTATTTTGGAGGGGGCAAATGTTTGACCAGTTCTTTGTTTATATATCCAGAATTGAATATAATTATTATATGAAGGTATTGTGAATGTCATATTACATTGTCTTGAAATACACTATTCTCCAATGTAACTATATGATCAAAAATACAATATTGGTAGTGGAATTTTATGTGTGCCCTAAATAAGGAGAAATTCTTACAGGGGCGGCAAGTCTAGGGTTAATGGGAACTCCCTTAGTTGGTGATAGGAGTGGCATTGTTGCTACAGAGCATGTATTAGATAATCTTTTCACACTTGAATGTGACATAAGTGTTCTTTGTAAAGGAAAAAAATATACCTTCTTTTGTTTGGCCAAGCTGTGGAAAGAATGAGCACCAAGCAGAAAACGAATGAGTATTTTTGCAAAATGTCTGGAGGAAATTATAAGGAGGTATTTTTAAGCTGTTACTTTTGCTGAGAAGTATTCTCAGTAGAATAGAAACATGGTGAGTGGCAAAGGGGAGGAAGAATTTGCTGTCACACACGGTCTGTGTGCACGTAACTGGACTATTGCTGTATCCCAGCTTTTAATCCAGAATTAAAAACTGCTGCTCAGTGTACTTCCTTCAAACACTGATACACCTTAAGGAATTATGCACTCTCTATTAATTTAGTTGTTTTAAGTGATATTTTTAGTGGATTATTTGATTTATTCTTTGAGCCTGGCACATAAGATACAAACAAAATGTTCAGCTTTTATGTGTGGGAATGACAATAATAATAATAGTAATAAATAGGAATGCAAGCAGTGCATACAAGTAATCAAATGAGAATACTGTGTGGAAAATAACTTGTGATACAAGAATAAATTATTCAGGGAGAACTGAATTTTCATGGGATTTATAATTTTGCTTTGGAGGCTTTTTGCATTGAGCCTTTGAAATCTGCTGTTTTGTCTGTAAGCATGGCAGCTGGATTTGAAAATACTACTGCATTTGTCTGGGAGAATTACATCTTGCATAATACATAACTAGCTAATGCTCAGCTAATTGTTGCCATTTTAAAAGCATGTGATAATTTTGTATGCATTTAGAATATAGTATTTCTAAAGCATTTTAATAAATAATATCAAATATTAACAAAATATTACTCTTATTTCTGATATCATTTGCAGATGATTACTTTACAAGGGTTCTGTATTAATGGCTGCAGATATTACCTCCTACAGTAGATCACAGACATAAATCTCCATTTTTCAGCTATCAAAAGGAGCATAACTCTATCATATATATGCCTTTTATTGTCTGTTTTGAAAGCTGCCTTCTCTGCTAGATATTGTATGATTGTTTCAGGCAGAGCTTGGTTCCAAGGGTGTCTGAATAGACAAACTGCTTTGTCTAATAGTAAACATGCTTTTTATTTTTCTTCTCTCAGCCACAAAGAAATTGGATTCCAAATATGCACCAAGCAAAAGAGGAACACGGTGGGGTTTCCGTTCTCAGAGCCTCACTAGGGATTCTCCTGCAAAAGATATAGATCTTGTTACAAAAAGAGTTCTTTCTGCTAGGCTGCTGAAAATCAATGAGCTCCGAAATGAACTGACTGAACTCCACATCAAACTGGATGAGCTGCAGAAGGAAAACAGGGCACTGAAGAGGCTTCAGCACAGGCAGGAGAAAGCCTTGAATAAGTTTGAAGATACAGAAAACGAAATCTCTCAGCTCCTTGCTCGGCACAACAATGAGATTAGAATATTAAGGGAGCGCCTACGAAAATCTCAGGAGAGAGAACGTGCAACTGAGAGACGGCTGAAAGATACAGAAGATGAACTGTACAGAAAAAAAACTGTCTTGCAGAAACTGAAAAAGCTGTCTGAAGATAAGCACCTTGCTGAGAGAGATGACCTGGCAAAGAAACTAGCCTTAGCAGAGAGCAAACTGGAGGACAGGGAAAAAAGAATTAAGGTGGGATGACTTTCTTTTTGTAAGAAATTCTTGTGCAGATAATTCTTTCCACAATGAACTGTAATTTTACACAGCTGTGGAGCAAATAGAAAACCAGTATTTTTTGGTTTTACCCATAAGTAGAATCAAGTAAATTATTTCTAAGGCAATTATATAGTTACATATGAGGTAGTTGTGCATTCAAATTTCTGTTTACAAATTAAGTGTATTTTGTCAAAATATATCCTGTGGATTTGTGTTTTTAAATGCTTTTATACCTAGCAGTAACATTTCAGAGGTACATGCAGATGTAACACAACTTTATGCAATCTAGTTTCTCCTTTTTGAGGGAAGCAGTTTGTAAAATTTTCTGTGTATTTAGGGAACTTTACACTAAAATTCTAAAAAAAACAAAACCAAAAAAAATCTCATTTCCAATTTTTGAAGAGCATTCATACAGTGTTTGATTGTCCACTATTCTGCATATCTAAGAGCTCAGCTGGAAAAAATTACATCATGTTTTTAAAATACTGAAATAACCTTTAGACCTTTTTATGGGTATCCATTATAAGGAAATTGTCCAATATATTTTGATTTTTCTATTTTAATTTTAATTTCATCCAGAAAAAATGCTTATGGTTTTGTAAACATGTCTAAGCATGTCTACACTCTAAATATCTCTATAAACTCATCTTAAAAACTGTGTTAACACTATTAAATCTGTTGGTAGTTGTACTATTTTGATAGTAGATATATTTTATATATAGTATATAAGTTTTATATTATTCTTAGCTTAAATTATGTCACTGAGATGGCATTAAGGTTTAGTGTCAAAGTTAGTAATTAAACCTAAATTACTTTACAGAGGTAATAGATTTGGAAATCCAAGGATTAAGCTGGAAACTAAGCTTTCATAAAATAAATCCCAAAGTACCAAGATATAAATGGCTGAGTTAGTCAAACCACCTCATCCTGTAGTGTCACCATCTGTCATCTGTACTTTTATGATTAGGTATTTCAGCATTTGTGATACTGGATCTTGTTAAAATGAATCATGCTTTAAAAAGTAAGGGGTTTTCGTCTAGTTTTTTTCCTGCTTTTATCAACACAGCTTCACTTAAAACAGCTATTACAAGATGAGGGCGTGTAAATGAAATCATAATCACAAGCTAGTTTCTAGTAGAAAGGTTAAAAATTCCTTGTTTCCTTCCTTCTAATGCTGCACTTTCGAGGAAGGATTCTCTCTCTTACCCATCAGTAGATTTGTCTTAGAGATCTGGAGGTTCACTGTGGCAAGAGCCTTGCAGGAAGTAGTGTGAATTTCTATTATGTCCTCAAATTACTTCTCAATACCCAAACGGATGAGTCTGCAGGTGCTTTTTCCCCTTAAAGTTAGGATTAAAGATTTAAGTGTATTCAGCATTACAGCAATGGTTGAGCCCATATCTAAACTCGAGATACTGGTTTATTGTGATTTTATTTAAGTAATTTGACTATAAAAATTAGTTCCGTTATTAAAAAATATTATTTTGTTTTAATTGAAGGATCTGGAAAGAAATCTTGAATTAAGTGGTAGCAGTTTTCAACGAGAGTTACATTCAAAGAAAAAAAAGTTGTACGAGGCTCAAGAAGAAAACAGAATTCTCCAAGAAGAGCTTAATCAGCTAAATCAGAAGCTGAAGGTAAAATGTGAAAGGAATAGAAGTTGCTGACCATGTTCTGGGATTTTATCTTTGGAAGTATCTGTAATCAGGTTTGAATAGTTTACCAGTGGCTGCACTCTCTGATGTGTACTTAATTATATACCACATGTGAGTTCTTTTCCTGCATTAAATTGAAATGTTCTGTGCTCTGACCTTACAGTGTTTATAACAGGAATGTCTCTGTGTTAATCATTATTGTTAGCAATAGTTAAGAAAAGCAAGATCAAATACATAGCCAAGCATTGAGAATAAACCACAAAGTCTATGGAAAATTAGGTTTTGAAGGCTTGAATTTAAAATTAAATCTACAGGTGAAAATAGTGCTTTTTTACTAAACTAATATACTTGCATTACAGTAGGTTTGCATGAAGATTAATGTAATGTATTTGTGATATCCACGTGTTACTAAATTTGTGCAAATGTTTATTTGGACCCCACACCACCATCATTGTTGTCCAAACTCTCAATAAAAGACTTAAAATATTGTTATATTCTACTTAGTTTATCTTTTAAAAAATTAAAAAAAAAATATTTGAGCTAAAGAACTTAGTTTCTGGGAGAATTTTCCTGAAACTCCAAGTCTCAGTATGTTGGAGATGCACCAGTTCATGACGTTCCCAGCTATCCAGCAAGTAGCAGTGTTGTTAGTAGCTCTAAAATGTTTAGAATAAGAGTTTTAAGCCTTATTGGTTAATGGAGAGTTTACACTTTGAAAACCTTTTCTTTGTCAGATGAATTCTGATAACTTACTGTTCATTTCTGTATTTTATTCAGTAAATGTGCTAAAAGAAAAGTATTGCCTCTATCTCTGTGATACAATGGGCCTCTGCTAATTGATACGGACATGCTCTGTGACAAATATCATTGCTTGCTTAGAAATGTTTAACTCTTCACAATATTTAAAATTCAGCTGTGCAGTCTATACACGTGGTGTAAGTTTTATTCATGTTTATGGAAGCACTGGCATTTAGTTTTATTTTCTCTGCAGAGATGGGTTCTTTTATTCCATAATATTTTGCTAAGGAGTTTTTTGGGGGGAGAAAGTTGTCTGCTTTCTCACAGCATAAACAGAGTTAGAAATGTGATTGTTATCCTTAAAACGCTGGATGAAACAATTGTTTATTCTGAAACAAGTTTATTACCATATCTATTTTTAATTTTATTTACAGCTTTGCTAGTGACTGATAAATGAAATACTAGTGACTCTTTTTTATAACTACCTCTTTCATTCACAGGAAAAAGAAAGAGAACTTGAAGCGAAAAATATATATGCTAATCGTATGTTGAAGCCATCACCTAGAAAAGACACAGATATTGTACAAAGAAAAAGAGGTAACTTGTATAAAGCAATAAAAGCAGAAAAATTATTAGCATCTCTTCGAAAAGTCTCAGCTGGGTTATACCTTTTATGCCATTCAGTGCTCAAGTCTGATGCTGCTTGTTCAAGCATATTTATCTTTTTGCACTTCTTTCAGCACAGCACTGGTTACAAAGCATTGGTTCTTTGACTGTTCTGTAACTGCAGCAGAGCCAAAACATGGAACTTCATCAAGCAGCAGTTTTAACTCCTTTCATACCAGAAGTTCCTGGGTAAAGGAAAGGAACGTTGGTAGTAAAAGAGATGATAGATAATATTTACTTGACAATAAATTAGAGAGGCTTTAAAAATATGTATCTAAGAATGTTTTGGTGATCTGTTTTATTTCTTTTTTACTACTTCAAATGTATTGTCTGCCAGATGAGCTGCACTCATTTTTTCCTCAGAGTATATGTGTCGCAGAACATAATCTTCTAAAAGTATCAGTACAGTGATTTCTTCTGGTGTGACAAGACAGTCTCAAACCTTTTCCTCCCCACATAAATATGTGTGTCTGTGTGTGTGCTTAGACTATTTTCACTGGATCAGTAGAATCTACTTGTCAGAAGAAGCAGAAATTTATGGGACTGTTTTAAATATTTAATGCCAGTATTTCAAACAGTTTGTCTGCTCTCGTTTTATTATAGATGCTCTACCATTATTCCATTTTAGGTTCAGATTTTTTTAAATGTCATTCCATCGAGATAAGTATACGTGTTTCAATGATTCAAATAAGTGAATTTTAATTTTATGATTTTGATTGTGTGACAAGGAGTAAGATGAATGAGATATTTTGTGAATATTTTATGAATGAGACTTTTTAACTAATATTCAGTGCACTGTAATGATTCTATAAGTAGCATTAAGGTGAGGTTTAAATTATTTTTTCAGTAGAATTCTTGCATGCATATTTTTTATGATTAGGTTTTACAGATGCCGAAAGCAACTGTGTGAAACTCATCAATACTTTCCACTTCCACTGTCTTCAATACAGTCTTTTGTTTGCTGCAAATCATGAAAAATGAGAGCCAGGTATACAGTGGGATATTTTCAAGTGGAAACACAATTTAATTAGTTTGTATTTTCTACAGCCAACAACCAAAATATTAAAAAGGGACCACAGCTCACAAAAGGTGTACAAACCAGTGGATGCTTCTCACCAGCAGAACTTCTTCCAGAATCAGAACTTGTCTGTGGTGACACAGCAAACAAGAAAGAAGGAATTCTTCCTAAAATAGTGAGTTCTATAAAAATTTGTCCCAATAATTCACCTATCAGATTGTAAAATGTAGAGCTTACATTTTAGAAAATGTGTAAATATACATGTGTAAATATATAGAAAATACAATTTCAAAAACATTCTGTTCTTTAAAACAAGATCTACGTCTCCAGAAATATACTCCATTTTTTTGAGAGTTTATCATATTCTCTGTCTTACTGAGAGCCATCAGCTCAATTTATTTTTTTTTCTGCCACTGTTACTTCTTTGAAGTTTTTAAGACTTCATTTTCGGTTTCACATTTTTCTAATGCTTATTTAAGCAATCTGTTAAACAGTGATGGCTGACTTCTCTCTGTTTTCTCTTTGGTCTTAATTATGGTTTCTTTTATTTTCCAGAATGATTTCACAATGCATAAATCTAACACTTCCTCTTATTGTTACAGTGTCGGTATTTCTTCTGGTTTTCCAGCTTTGTCAATGTGCTTGGGTTTTTTTTGTTTTTTTTCATTTCCCTTCTTAGTACAAATAGTACCAATTAGAAGTATTGCTAACACTTTTGTGACCCCAGGCTAAAATCAGATACTCATAGGGTATAACAAATTAGAATGACACAGGTTCTGATACAAATTGTACAAATTCTGATTACATGAGGCTAAGATATTTTTTCACAAATAATGGTCTGAGAATGATCTTGGCTGGCCTCTTGTTAGGGCTGAAGCTTTTTTCATGGCAGTTTCATTTATGTGTTCTCCCCAAAACCTTTCTGTAACTATGGATGTAACTTAATGTATTCTTCCAGTATGTACTTGAGGGTGTGAGTTACAGAACCACACAGTTGGTGCAAGTGCAGCTCATGGAGTCGTCCAGTTCTGTGTTCTCTATGGCTATTGCTTTAAATAATGTAAATTAGATTTGGGTAGTCTATGCTTTCATCAGCTTTTAAAGTCAAGCATTTTAAATACCTGGCCACCATCTCCTTATGTAGTTTATATTTTTTAATATAACAATGATAACCTTGTATATGAAGGAAAAATATTTGAAGGTTTTTTTGACTAACAGTCGTCTTTTCTTTGTTTGTTAAGTAGTAGCTATTTCTCTTAGAAGGGTATTTTTAATCTAGAAGTTTATTTTATTCTAAAATAAGCGCAACCTACAAAGTTAAATCCCATGTGTTGGATTATGCTGAATTTCTCTTCACTTCATTGCCACTACATTTCTGTGTTAGTGATTTTTACTGCTGATGTTAATATCTTTTCTGCAGGTTCTTGCCTTTTACATATGGATGTATAGTCACTTGCTAAAATTGTCATCTGAGATTAAACCTTTCTCTTTGATTGTTTGTTACTTAATACTCCATAAATTTAAGTACCAAAATGAATTGTCTGGATCTACTTGCTCGAGTAAAAAAGTCAGATTGTGCAAGTAGACAGCAACTAATAGCTTGCTTGTTAAGAGAATATGATGGTGAAATGTGGCCTTCTATTAAACTCCTTGAAGAAGACAACTTCAGGTTTCTAAGGAGAACCAACCTGAGATTGATAATTTTGCTTTATGGCACTGGAGCTGCAACTTCCCTGAAATGTGCAGTGCAAAATAGAATTAATTGTCTATTCATTTTGTTTCAGATGTGTAAAAGTGTACTGGAAGTGATAATATTTTGGGAGCAAACCACTGGGTCGTCAGAGCTGGTTTGGTTTAAGGTCACCTACTCATTTTATGTTTAGCAGTAAGAATGTGATTTCAGAATGACAAGGAAGTTCTTATGATTATGTTAGGTTATTTGTTATATTTACTGTTTTTCCTCATCAGCTTAAATTTTCTATTAATTTATTTCAGGAAAAAGAAACTCAAGACAAAGGATGGAAAGAACAAACAGAACTCCTAAGACAAGACCAAGACAGGGAGAGGGAAGAGAAAATGAAACATTTTCAGGAAATACAGTCCTTAGAGGAGGGGGTTCCAAAACTTCCTGACGGTAAGGAAATGGGCAGCTGAAGGCTGAAAAATGCACAGTAGAATACTAATCAAGTGAGGCTGCTGGTTTCTGGTGAGAAGAGCAAAATGATTTTCAGAGATCACTACAGTGGAAAATTATTTTTTGTTATATTATGCAAAGAAGAATCAAAAAGAAATACAGGATATAGAATAATCTGTGCCCTGTACTCAGCTGTGATTAGGTACGCAGCAGCAAAAAATGCTGTCCACAAAAAAGTATTGGAGTTTGAGAGATTGTGCTTTACAAAAAAAGAATGACATAGAAGGTAAATGCTGATGTTATCTCTGACTTCCTAAACGTTGTTGAGGTAGGAAGTAGATTTTTACTATTGTAGAACAAATCTGTTTTCCTTAATATAGCCCTTATTTTTCAGTACTTTCTACTGCCTTACATAATTTGAATCAGATCTGGTGATCTGAATCATTTGATGTGACTTTGAGAAATGTCAGTTTCTATCATTATATATTAATATTGCTTTTTTATTCATTTGGTTTTCACAGCATCTTAATGACTTAAATACACAACTCAATCTCAAGTATTTTAGATGGACTGCAATGCACCCTGTCATGTTAAAAAACTCTTTCAGTGATTGCAGTTAATGAATAGTAGTACTTATTCTATATGACAAGAATTCTAAAAATCTATAGCTGCTTTCAGAGGTAAAATCTGTGAAAAATCTTCTATCACAACTTACATAAGCCAAGAATTTGATTTTATGTCTCTGAATAAGATGATTTAACCACCTTACTCATCATACAGTATAAGCTGGTATTTCCTCCACCTTACAGACAGAAGCATGGCTCTTTACTTAACTTGTATAATGATCTGCTATTGAAAAAATATCTGTATTAAATATATTAACTGAACTATTGCTATTGTTTCTGAAAGCCTGAGCTGAAGTACAGTAGAGAACATGGAACTTTGTGAAAACCCAAGTCAGAAAGTCGAGTAAAGCATTCAAAAGAGAATATCACACTGTTGAAGCAGCCAAGAAGTCACATTCCACTTTTACACATCTGTTATTTTGGGGAAAAAATATTTTGAAGAGAGAAATATTTGAGAAGCTTCTTCTTTCTACGCATAAGCATTTCCAGGTTCTGTCTGTAAATTGCTGTTTTGTACCTTTGGTGTCCCTTCATAGCTGTGCACAGTCACTCTGAGTCCCCACAGTGATGCATGGAACACTCATGTAAAGGTCTTCTCTGTATGCAGCTGGTGCAGGGTATTAAATCATTCACTGCTTGAAACAGGTGATGACTCCTATGACTTTGAAGCCCGATAGCTTCACAGAAGTAGTTCCTTTTATGAAAAAAAAGAACCCACACATACATCCCAGGACTGTCCTAATGTCAGCAGTGATGACAAATAAAAATGAAGTACCGTGTAAGTAAGAACCATTAAAACCAGTTATGTTGTATTCATTTTCATTCACACTCAGAAAATGGGAAGGCAATTGGCAGAAATCAAATTGCTTCAAAAACTCTAAAACATGGATAATGTCCTAATGACTTTGAAAGATGACAGTAATTTTTTTATCTTATCAGAGAGCCAGGAGTGGATTTAGTTGCAATTTTTGCAGTTTTGCAGCAGGAGGATGACATTGTGCATAGAAGAGCATCTTAAAAACTCAATGACTTTTGCTTGCATTATTTTCAAAATCTTATAAGGGTATTTTAAAATTAAAGCATTTTAAATATTGTTCAAACATTTTTTGCAGAGTGGCAAAGGAAAGAATATGACAAAATTAAAAAGGAGAGCAACTTTTTATTGGATAAAGAAGAGAAAATAAACATGGAGACAGAAATCCACAAACCTGAAGTAGAGAGAGAAAACATTGAAACATTGGAAGAGCGGCGAAAAAGAGAGTTCCTGCTTGCTAAAATGCAAGAAATTGATAGAGAAATTCAAAATACAACAAAAACGAAACCAACTTCCCAAGCACCACTTATAAATACAGCAAGAAAATCTGATTCCCTGGAGAAAAAAGAGAAAACTAATCTGTTCTTTGAAATTCCTGGGAAGGTTACTAATGGATTTCCTGTAAAGGACAACCAAGATGATGGCGTAAGAGCACAAGGGCAGAAGCAACGGAACGTTAGGACTGTGGATTTAAGTAGTGAGTTAGCTTTTGGTAGTTATGTACCTTCCTTTGGGAAGGGATCAGGGAGACCAAGTTGGCTCACTCAAAAAAGTGACAAATTAGAAGAAAATGTTAAGGAAAATGCAGATTTTGATAGTAAGAAAGAAAAGAAGTCCAGTTTAATGGAACAACTCTTTGGAAGCAGTGCCAGTACCATTGTTCTTTCTAGAAATAACAATACACCACCCTTGGACATAGATTGGGACTCTAGTAATAAGCCTTTTGTTGATAAAAACAGTAAAGTCAAAGTAAAAGAAGACAATGGGCTTTTTGGTGAAGGAAGAAGCCTAAACAGACCCCGTTTGCAGTACACGACACACAGGCCAGGAGTTAATACCCTTGGTTCTTTAGAAGATGAAATTGAAGAGGTAGTCTTACAGTGATCGTGTTTTATATGTTTCATATGTAAATACTGAAAAACTATTTTCTTGTAATATTTATTAGATGTAGATTTGAAATATTTCAGATTTATTGTAAAGCCTTATGAAGGAATAATTTACATAAATGGGTATGTGTATAGAGGAGAGATGCACAGGAGAGATGCTTGGGGTTTTTTTACCTATAGGCTGCTCATAGTACACTGCTTTTCATTTGGAGTATTTCTTTTAGGCCTCAGATACTTTCTTTCTCAGGCATTTGGAGAACCTCTTAACTGTGCCAGGAAAAGGCATGTATAATAGCAGCCATGAAATGAGTAGAAGAGACATTCTTAGCACTAATTCTCTTAGAAAGAGAATATTTTATGCTGCTGTCATGGTATCTCAGAAGAATATCCAACAGAAGCACAATTAACTCAGGAACAGCTGCTCCCTCCTTTTGCATAGGTTTCTTGTGGACCTTACTACCAAATGTCTAACTCTTCTCATATATTCAGATTATATTTGTTATACAATGCCATCTTTTGTAATTTTTGAATTTTCTATGTAAAATTCCAATCATTACTAAGTAATTTTTTAACAAATTTGTTTTATTAAATGAGTTGAGTAAATTTCTTGTGTGTAGATCATCTTTAACACAAAGTTCTGACTTTTTATATCATATAATTGATGTTGGGGGGGAGTTGGTTGCAACTTTGCTTGATGTTATTTACTGGTTGGTGCTGTGTACACAGATTAAAAAGATAGGCAATGAATAATTTAGCAGAAGCATTCAGAAAATAAGGTGAAGGTCATTCCTTGCGCTGAAGGTCATTCCTTACTAGAGCAAGAGATTTTGAAACACCTCTCTGATACACTCCCTGATTCAAAACACACTAAAATACCAAGAATTCTTACGATTTAAAGATGCATTGAGTCAAGATTTTTCTGAACACAGTGGCTCTTCTGAACAGAAAGGCTGGTGTCTTTATCATGCAGTAGCTCTCTTTCCTCCTCTCATTCAGAAAGAAAATTAGTCACAGATCCAGATCCAGGGTGTGGGACAGTTCTCGCCAGGTGCTCAGTAGTGAAGGGCAGCTCTTGTTCACCTGCTTGCTTGCAATCCCCATTACATTCATTGTAATATTGCAGAACTTATCTAGCTCATTTTGCCTGCAGATGGTCAGGAAAATTTTAACCAACAACAGTGAATTTAACTCTTTGTTATTTTCCTGCTATGACTTTTTGTTGTGAATACTGTGGTGTAAGAGGGCTGTGGGTAGACACTGTGGGTGTTTGTGACGGGGTGATTACTTGTCCTACCTGTGGTTGGCTGCCCTTCTGGAAGCAGGTGCTTTGCTCCTGGAGATGACATTGAGGTGGATTGTTTATTTTTATTTCCCGTGGTTTCTAAGGCATAAAACAATAAGGATACTAAGGCATAAAACAAGAATGTATCAGCTGCAGTTATTAAGGATCATGTAGTATGGAGGGGACTATTGGTTTTGTTTCTTTGCAAGTCAACTCATTAGCATCAGGCAAATTCAGATCACACTACTATTCAGTACAACTCTTGTGCTGAACTGATGTGCCCTGCTGTTTCAATTGCAGATGTAGTTTCTAAGCTGTTTTTTATTATCAGCCCCTTCTTAAGTTCACAAATATTCACATCCTGTTACCAGCCTCTTCCTAATGCAGATACTGTGGTGATTCACACAAAAAATAAAAGGTGCATCTGCATTAGGAAGGTAAAAATAAATTGATCTGCTGGAAACAGTGTCACAGGTATAATTTCCCTTTTCCTCTGAGGGCTGTCCATCCCTACAGCTTATTCTTTTCTCTTGCTGCACTTTCTAGTTTTAGAGTTACTGGCACAAATACCATTGCAGATAAAATGTGTAAAAGCAGAGGTAATCTTCTGATTGTGGGAGGAAACGTCTGTGTCCTTGTAACATCTGTAAGTTGCATTCCTGCTGTGAAGTAACAGTTTTCTACTCACTGGAAGAAACTTTTGCAAGGTCTTAAAAGGCTCTGCAGACCTTACAAATGGACACACTGATCCCCTGTAGTCCTCTGGACCCCTGCTCTCAGCTGCTGTAGCTGGACAGTCTGCATGTTGCTTTTAGTGGAGGCAGTGTTTTAACAGCACTTGATTGACTGCAAAAAAATTCCAGCTTTTGCACTAAAAAGTAGGTCACAAGAGTTGTGATGATGATTTGTGTATGATTTGATGTTTTTGTCCAGTTGTAGGTTCCGTTTGGTGTTTAGACCATATGGCTATTACATCTGTTCTTACTTTCCTTCTGAACCACCAAAGGTGATGGAAGAAATTCCTCTATTCCAGCAAGGAAGGATCATTAAAGTTTGATTAAAAGTTTTAGTGGAATATTCAGGGACATTATTACTGCCCTGGAAAAAGTGGTCTTAGAGTTCTGATCCCCAAGAGAGTGGTCATCAAACAAAAGTATCTGAGGAGCATCTGATGAGGGTGGTCAGGCGTCAGGGTTCACCTGACAGAGAAAACAGAAAATTTTAAAAAGGAATCTTTTTCTCTTTGAAAGAGGTGATGAGCTGTTGTGTCAAGGGGAGTATTAAAGATGTTCTGTACTCCAGAAGAAACGTAAACTGCTGGATGAGAACTTCGGAGACCGTTCACAACTCTGAACTGAAGCCTCTCAGCTGAGGGAAGAAAAAGGAAGTGGGAAATGCTTAAATGTCTTGAATATTTTTTTCCCAGATCTGTGATATTTTTGGCCTAGCTAAAAAGTGAAGGGGGGGAGGGACGGGGGGAGGGAGTGATATTCCATAACCTTATGAGATCCTATGTTTGTGATTTTGCTTTTTCTATTACACCCATGTGTAAAGAGGTGAATTGCAAATCTATGATGCTTCCAAAATGAGGACACTTAGAGAGGATGAGCTTAGGCTACTTGGTAGCCTCAGGTTCATTGCTGGTCCTGAGACAGAAGGTCTTATCCAGCCAGGCCTGAGGCTATTTTGCAGTGTCAGGAGATGGGACAGAATATGTAACCTGGCATGTTAGCAGTGTGAATTTGTTCTTGGGATAGGTTGCTACAAGAGCATCAGCAGGGCTTTCATTGATACTTGTGCTCTGGAAAGTGCTTTGGGTGAGCCTTTACTATTCAAGAGAACAGTAATAAATTCTGCATAGTGGTCTGAAGCAGAGCCCAGCACAAGCCAGCACAGCAGACACAAGTGCCTGCAGGAGAGTCGCGGTTGCAGGAAGGGAGGTTTTGTTCCCAGCATCGCGTGGCTTCGCTAAGCCTGACCTACTCTTGTTCCAAGATGACAACTTTAAGCATAAGAGATGCCCCAGGTGACATGGCTCATTTATAAAATTCCCTTTTGTTGGATCAAATTTAACGTGGTCTCCTGTTTCGAATTATCTCTTTGATTAGCTGCAAAGTTTTGATGTCTGCAGGAGGAGAACAATTGCATCAGTGTGTGCTGTCAGCCGGGACTTGTGGCTGCTGGGGAGTTGCTAGGATACCTCTCTAAAAGGTACGATTCACTTGATTAACCACCAACCCGGTTTGCATGAGAAATATTTTTCCTATCTTTGTTTTGTGCTAGCATCAACTGTGCATTAGATGTGCATGTGTGTTTAGAACAAGCTACAGGTTGATTTTCATGTGTGTCCGTTTCCTCCTTTTGATATGCAATAAAACCCTCTCTGCTTCACAGCAAAGAATCCAGACCAGCTATAGTAGCAATTCCAGTAATCTGTAAAATGAGCTTTGCTTCCAGAGGGGAGTATCAACCTAGAGAACCAAGGGAAGGTTTGACTTTGGATATGCGTTTTTGGCATTACAGCTAAAGCTTCACTTTATATTTGTGAAGATGCAAGGGAAATTTTCATCTTTCAATATGTATTATTTTGTTTTCCCACTTTGAGTAGGGGGGTTGGACCAGATGGCCTGCCAAGATCCCAACCAAAACTATTCTGTGATTCTGTCATCCCTGCCACATTCCTCTGCTACTAATGCTCCCTTGCAGTGGAAATGCCTTGCACAAAACTGCTTCGTTCTACTTGCACAAAGTTGTCTCGGAACACCTCCTGTGTGTCCGTCTGTTCCTGAATACGGGAGCATTGTATTCAGGATGCAAACCCTAACTCGAGTCTCTCCTCAGCAGCTGCTTCCTACATGCTTATCTAATGCCTTCTTTTTACCTCCATTTTCCTATTTCCTGAAACATTTTGTTCAGACATCAGAACATCTTGCCATAGTTTCTGTGAATCCTCCTTTGTCTCACAACTCTCTTTCTGCTCTTTCCCTCAGACTTCCATAAACTCCTTTTGCTGCTTTCACCATATTTTTCCTCCAATTCCTTCCTTCTGTCTGAACTGACTTCTGCTTTTCATCCCCTAGGCATGACAGTTATCCTCTCCCTACGTTCCATTTATCTCCTTTCTCAGGGTTTCATTCCTCACTCTCAAGCTCCCTACCAGCTGTGTTGTGCTGTGTTCCTTCTCACCTGTGGGTGGAAGTAGTGCTGCAAGAGGGTAGGAAAGACGCTGGAAAGGGAGGCGAGCTTATTTTGAAGCTGAGCTCTAAGATGCAGGTGCTGGAGTGTTCTGTCCAGCAAGCAGGCACCGAGGTATGTGTACCCAGCTGGCCTGGGTACCCAGGGCACAAGCCTTTCCTGCTTAGTTCTCCTCAATTTTCTGTTCACTCTTTTAATTGGGGAGAGTGGCTGGCTTTGGAAGTGCCGTTTGTGTCCCTTAGGAGCTGCGCATCTTATCCCACCTCTGCAAGCCATTATGATTTCCTCACTGTCCTTTCTTGCCCTCCGGAAACTGCCTAGTGTTCCAGGCTGTTCTTCCCAACATCCTCCCTCAATGGCATGTCTGTTTTATTCTGAGTGTAGACCACCCCTGCTATTCCAAGTAACCTAAAAAGCTGCACATTGCTGTGCAGGGATCTTGATACCCTGCTAATCTGAGTGCCTCTGACAGCCCTTCTGCCGATCCTCCTGCTGCTCCCATATCCCAGCCTTCCCAGTCGTTTTCCCTTTATGGGAAGTCTTCTTGTTTCCACTGCTGTTCTCTATGCTGTGATATATTGGGGAGTCATGGGATTTGGGCTATGTGCTGCTGTGTTGTGCAGAGCTTCTAACGAGCTGTGAGCTTCACAGTTTGCTGCTTAATAATTCTCATGGTAGCAAGCATGGATAACGCAGGTGCCGTAAGTCACTAGAGATCACTTAATTACTAGTACTCAGCATGAAAAAATCGTGTTCAGATTGGCAAAGGGCACACACTGAACTCCCATACCTGACCTTCCTCTTGCTGTAAAGCTAACTCTGGCTTTGAATTCTCAGTTGAAATCTCTTAAACTGCCAGTGTGAACCAAGACCTGAGCCTTGGGGAATGATCTTTGTTTAACAAGTAAGCATTAGTTTGACTGGTACATGGTTTTCCTTGTCTCATAACACATCATGGACAGTAACAACAGCACCTGGGTTTCAGAGACATTTTTGACTCAACATGCTCTCTAAACCTACAGGTCTTATGCCACCCATGTGAAAACCTTGAGGAAATGAGAGGTGAAAGTGGCCTTGTCTGAGTCACAGTGGCCAGTGGTGGAAGTTAGACTAGGAATTTCCACACTGTTGTGCGTTATAAGGCACTGTCCCCAATTTTGTTTGTGTATGGGCATCCTCCTTTCAAGTCTCAGGTATAGTGCAGTTCTGGAATGAAATGTGTGCAATTTTTTTATTGCAGAAAAGCATGAATCTAAGATGGAAACCTTCCCAGGATTATTCTAATGTATTCTGAAAATCATGGCTCTCTGATATTTTGTTTGTTTGTAGTGACTACACCACAAATACTGGCACATATAAGTAACATGTGTGAGCACAGGATGTAGCTTCACCTCATGTGGTAGGTAAATCACAGCATCCTCCGATTACTATATCTGCAATCCAGTGGGGAAAAAAAAGCATGGTTAAAGCTTGAGCAACATTTACAAGATTCACTGGAAATACTTAATTTTAAGCAATATTAATATTTTTATCTTCTCATCATTTATAAATTACACTCAGGGTCTAGAGTTTCTCCAAAATGTAATCAAGTAAATCATGATTTTAATGAGTAGCAATCACTAAACCTGAGAATAATTGTCCTGACTTTCTTAGTAGCAAAGCATTGCGGTGCCTCTTGAATTCAACACAAGATTAATCTTCTTGCTGAAGCAGACTCTTGTCCTGAGATAATGTATACCCATGTATAAGACCTGCACATCAGTACATTGGAGATCAATAGCTCTTTTCCTGATTTGGCCAAATGATGGTGCAATCAGCCAGAGCTCAACTTGAAGATTGAAACAAAGTGTTTGTTGCTGTTCAAGGTACTTCATACTTTTTGGAAGGGAACATGTTGAATTTTATGAGTGAATCACAAAGTAACTGCAGGCTCCTGATGGCTAAGGCTGAGACAAAGCACTGCTTACCGTGCCCTGGTTGCTCTCTGGTACTTGTTCACTCACATGCCTCATTCCTGAGTAGCTCTTGTAATCACTGTCTGTTGTTATCTGCTGTTATCTGTGTTATCATACATTCACACAGTGGGCAAGGTTGGGAGGCACCACAGTGGATCACCAGGTGCAACCTCCCTGCTCAAGGCTGGGTCATCCGACGCCACATTGTACAGGATTGCATCCAGATGGTTCTCAAGGAAGGCTCCACAATTTCTCTGTGAAAGAATTATTTAGCTCATATTAAAGTTTTATTAAATGTATCATGGCCCACTTTCCCTTGTGCAGAATGTCCTGCTAGTTCGATGTACCTTTCTTTCCTTAACCATGATCTGAGGTCTTGGTCCCAACATTTATGTTGTTTGGGACAAGGATGCCTTCTCACCATAAGCAATGAATGTTTGAAGAAAGCTTTCCAAAAGCTTCTTTCCCCAAATTCAGAAGAGATATTAATGACTCTGTATTTTATCATCTTAGGGATTATTTAAGTTATTGCACATAGACGGTTGCTGGGCTGTTCCGTGGCTGCATGGGCAGTGAGTCCCACAGCTGTAAAGCTTTCCTGTGCATCAGAGGAGTTCCCTTTAGAGGGCACCATTGGCTTCTCTGAAGCCTACGTTGATGCTTGTGCTTGCTGTTAATGAGGCTTGTTACCCCTCTGAGGTACGTTTCAATATTTTTTTTTGCTCTAAATATTTTGCGTGCTCTAGGCTACTGCACATTATCTACTGTGTGAAAATAATTGACATAAAATGCACCTTGTAAGAGACTTCTGAGGCCTTGGATATGATAATTTTCTCAACCACCAAGCAAAATGCTGGAAGGAACATACACTCTAGGATGCTGAACTGTGTCTTCTCACGAAGGCTTTAAGAGGACTGGAAGGCTCAGCTTCAAAACATAGAGGCAGCACAAAAGTGAGTCTTCATTTCTACTGTGTGGTCTGGGAGATGCAGGTTCTCCCATCCTGTGTGCTGTTTTACAGCAGATGGGATGTTTCTGCAGTCAGATGTTTCATTTCATCTTCCTCTCCCACGCTCAGTCTCTTTCTTTGTATGCTGTCCCTAAGGTGGGCAGAACACAGCCGCATGGTCATCTTACTTCATGAAGTGGTACCAAATGAGCACAGCTTTAGGAGGTTGTTTGTGTCATGAGTTACTTTCTAGAATAAAGAAAGTTGCTTTTAGATTTTTTTAATCTACATTTCTGCTTCTTCTCTTTAATGAAGAATTACAGATATCAGGGAGGTATAGAAAGTGCCTGCTGTAGTCTCATAGCTTCAGGCAATGCATGGTTCAAGGGAAGTCCACAGTGATGTAAGCAGGATAATTGTGAAAATAAATGTCTACTCTGCAACAAAAAAATGAGATTTAATTTTAGAATTGAACACTCAAAAGAATGTAACTCATTTTTCCAGACAATTATTGTAATTTTATGAAGAACATCCAACAAAATAGTCATTCAGATGCTTACCTGGTCTCTCACTCCTTATTATTGCTTATATCCTCTTCTGTGCAATTGCATCAACATGGTCCTCATACTGTGGGTTTGTATTTTCTATTTATGCAGTTAATTAACTCCAGGGCTGCCTGAGCCTTTCTCTAGTATTGCAGATAACTGAGGACTGTTCAGTGTTTGCACCATCTGAGCCAGATTTTTGATCATGCTTGTAATGTTGTCTTCTTCATTGGCTGGAAAGGCGCCCATGACCCACAGTGGGAGCAGCTGACTGGTACAGGCAGAGGGTCAGCACTGGGTTGGAGGGTGAAGAGAAGCCTGGCTGAGGGTGTAAAATCCATCCTTTGGAGAACTGCAAGGGGGTATGGCAAGCACCATGGAGCTCTCATAGGGCAGAAGCTGGAAGGCAGCCCAGAAGATGTCCCTAGGTGTGTAATCCTGTGAATCTCACCAGCCCATCACTTACCTCTTCTTCCATCCCTCTCACTGGTGATTTTCATAACACCCAGCGGATTAAACCTCTTACTCAGCAAACTCAACATAAATTTATTTTGTGTTAGTGGCACTTACTGTTACACTGTTGCACATCTATCCCAAAAGTTTTTCAACCTCACTCTTGCAACACACTGAAAACATCAAATCTCTTCTGAAATGTTACAAAATGTCTTTTTTTTTTTTTCTAGTTAAATAAGCAGACCCAAGTTGGAAGAAAAACCTAGTTCTACCAAACATCTAGTTTATTTATGTAGTCATTGATGGCAGGCATGTTTACATCTCTGTGATCCTAAAGCCTTAGGGAATTGCATTTCATTTCAGGGCTGCTGGGTCTGCAAATCCCATGAGATTTTTAGCTTTGATTTAAAAATAAACAGGGTGGGTTTTTTCCTATGGTTGTGGAGCAAACCTTGAAAATAGAAGTTGGAGACCTCAAAGAAAAAGGAAAAAAAAAGCACATTTAAGAGATAAAAATATATGATTAAATAATAAAAGTTTCCAAGTGCATATTTCATCTTGTGCCTATTAAAAAAAAAACAACCAAAAAACATAGTCATGACAGAAGGTGACAATTCATGAGTTTGGATTTCTTTAGAAAAATGTTTCTTCAAGTCCCCATCAAGATGATCACAAGTTTCAGGCTATAATACACCATTGCACTGAATACTGTGCTCTTCCTATGTAAGAGGGGATGTAGCCAATTAAATAAATACATATTATTGGTATCTCCACCCTAAAGGAGGAGAACAAATACACAGAATCTGACACTTGCACAGCTCCTGGCTCCCAGGTACCTTAAGGGAGCCATGCAGTTACTACACCCAGTATGTCCAGTTTCAGATTTGAAGGGCCATATTTTAATCTTAGCTCACATGGGAGCCAGTGGGGTTGGTGACAACCTCTCCGAAATCACACATTCTTTGTACATTTATTCATCCCTCCTCAAAAGGGTGAGAACACTGGTGCGTCTTATTGCCATAATCCCTAGCCTTCTGATGATAGTTTACAGACCTTCCTGTAAAGTCTCTCAAAACAATCTATATTGTTTTCATTCCTCTTGGTGATGGACTTCTGTATTGACCACTGGAGTCAGAGAGGTGTTCCTCTCAATGACCAATCCTTGACCAAATCCCAAATACTATATAAACCCTAAACCATAATAAACTGTCCTTCTTTTCCCTGCTTCTACCTGACGAGTGAGTGTGGTTCTTTTCGTGTCCCTAACTGTGACAGTGTCTCAAAATATTATCATTTAACTTAGACGTTATTGTAACCCTTTCTGAAATCTCCCTCCTCTGACAGTTCAGTGGTCTGAGACACCTCAGAGTTGAAAGGATTCCAGTTTGTGCAATCCAAATTCAAATGCAATCAGTTACCTGGTGATCTCAGGTGTTTGGCCTGCTTGGTTTCAAAACCCTTTATTAAACACTTGACTCTCAAACCAAGTTCAAGAGCACTCAGGCACCTATCTGCATGGAAAGCAGTGGACAGTAGGTCCTGACACACTCCTGAGGCCATAAGTGTGGAGAAGGGCCCAGCAGGCTGCAGCAGTGTGTGGGTGGAACACAGATGCTGTATGTGATATCTTGTGTTTTTCTCATTACCTTGCTGCTCACAGTGATCCTTCATGGGATGAGCTAGTTCCTAGCTGTCAAAAAACAGAACTAGCAAAACAGAAGGTGGCCACAGACACAAACTAAACCTCAGCCTGGTGTTGGTTCTTGCCCTTTCTGAGCAGTCTTCTGCCACAGGCTCAGCTGTAGCATAAAAAAGAAAAAGACTTGGCACCCTGGATACCTAAGGCTCCAAATTCACCTTTCTACTACAAAATTGCATAGATAATTCAGTCCTCAAGTGAGTTCACATAGCAGCTGAGAGAGAGGCTTTCAGCAGCAGAGGAGGATGCTTCTCTTCTCACAAGTACACTCTTGGCTCTCATCTTTCTGGAGATTTGTCCCAAACAGAGCAGCACTTCACCTGCCTCAGCCTGAGAGATGTTTTCTACAAAAGGTGTGTTCTCCTGATCTTCCTCTTCTGAAGTTACTGTCCATGCTACCCCTGGATAGTCTGCAGCCACTGATGCAAAAATCATGAAATTGTTCCTTTGTCACTACGTCTATAATGGGTTCTGCTTCAATTTTAAGCTAGACTTACCTTTCCAAAACACAATTTACTCACTCCCTGGCAAGTCCAAATTCAGCAGTATTTTCTTTATTTAAATGGACACTGTAGTTAGTACAGTAATAGAGTTGCATCTTTCACATTTTTCTAAAAGTTTTCTTTTTACTCCATTTTATGGTCTTTTATAACTTTCATGCAATGTTTAGATGACCAACACCTAGACCTCTATTTCAGCGTAAGAGCAGAGAAGCAAAAGGCACCTCTTCATCATAAAACCCAGTCCTGCAGTCAGACAAAGGAGTCATCTCGTCCTTAAATTAAGCTGAATTATCTCAGTCTTAAGACTGAGTTGTTTCTGTTGCTTGTGCTGCCTTCTAGAAAGCTGTTCTCACAACTTTAGTGACAAGAAAGCCTCTGATTATCAAAGTTACTTAAATGGTACTCCTTTGTTTTTCCACTGACTCTAAGGTATTTCTGAAAGAAGTTACTCTTGCTTTGCTTTGTGATGCTAAGTAAGTCAGGGTTCCCTTATCTCCTCTGGAAACATAGCTCTGTATCCCCTTTACTGTCCATATACCCTCCAAATTTGTATAAAGTCCTCTCCCTATGAGCTTCTCAGGCAGAAGTAAATTGTTGCAGGTGTCTGCTGGAATCATTATTAAATACTATTTTGAGTTGAATTTGAAACATGGGTGTGACCAGCTTCAAAACTAAGGGAGGTAAGACCCAGGC
Source organism: Sterrhoptilus dennistouni (assembly GCA_013397095.1). Classification (NCBI taxonomy): domain Eukaryota; kingdom Metazoa; phylum Chordata; class Aves; order Passeriformes; family Zosteropidae; genus Sterrhoptilus; species Sterrhoptilus dennistouni. The sequence goes on from VWZU01019067.1 coordinate 960,939, forward strand.
ATGTAATCTGTGCTTCATCTCTTAATAATGAATAATTATTATGTATTATTGATTTCTTATCAGTTATTGTAGTTAACAGTATTTTACTCAAAACACTAATGAAAATGTGGTTGCAGCTGTATTAAAATTCTGTGACAGTTATTCAAATATAATGAAATTTGTCATACAATGTATTGCTGACAACTGATGGGACCTACACAATTCCTGTAATTTTCAGCTTTGTGGGCTAACTGCCTTTCACACCTAACAAACATGCAGACAAAGGACAGTTATGATGATGGACAATTTCCAATTGTTTCTATTGAGGACAGGAATGTTCTTATTTAAGCAGCTGGTGTTAAATACAAAAGGCATAAAAGCTCTTGCTCCTACTCAGTGTGGTATGCCTTACAAATTTAAAGATAATGTTATTGTTTTAAGCCATCACTTTGCACAGAAGCTTCAGGATTAGCTCACCATCCAGTGTGACCCTTCAATTTCTTTTCCTTTCCCCAGGATGCAATCTCTGCTCCCATAAGCACAAATGTTCTTTTTCCACGTATGTAACTATTTGGCTTCACTGTAAATTAATTCCATTTGCTTGTTTGTGCTCAGTTTATTGCATCTGCTAGAGGAAACACCATTCCTTTTTGTTTGTTTGTTTGTTTGTTTAACAATCCTTATGGTTTTGTTTTATGTATAAACTTTATAAACAGTGTTATATATTCTCCCAGTTCACTGATACAAGTTAATAATGGGAAGATGCAGGGCAATGCACTAAAAATATGTGTCCTTAGTAAGGATTTCCCAAGAATGCTTATCTTTGAGATCAGGTAGTTGATTGGTTTTATCATCTACTGCCTTAGTGATGATTCAGCAAGGATGTAATCTATAATAATCAATATTTCCTACATATACATGTATTTGATATATTGGATTGACATTTAGATGTTTTTCAACAAAATTTGTGACATGACTAAAAAGATATTGAATTATCTTGGAAAAAGACTTTGTTTTCTTATTTTCTAACTGATATTGATTGTACACCTCTCCTGTAATTTGTTTAATAGTGAAATCCCGTATATACCCTTCTGTTAAGTTTGCTAGGACTGATATTAGGATGACAGAAGAATGGTTAATTTGGTAATCCTTTCAATGCCTTTGACATACAAACACACACTGAGAGCAGCCCTGTGGAGTAGGATTTAGTGGTTCTCATGAATGAAAAAGAGGACACAAGCCAATAGTGTGGACTTGCAGCCCAGATAGCCAACCACATCCTGGCTGCATCAAAAGAGGGGTGGCCAGCAGGTCGAGGGAGGTGATTCTCCCCATCTGTTTTTGAGACCCTACCTGGAGTGCTGCATCCAGGTCTGAAGTCCTCAGCACAAACCAGACATGGACGTGTTAGAGGAGGTTCACAGAAGGGCCCCAAAGATGCTCAAAGGGCTGGAATTTCTATGCAGACAGGCTGAGAGATCTGGAACTGTTTGGCCTTGAAAAGAGAAGGCTTCAGGGGCACCTTAGAGCAGCCTTTCAGTTCCTAAAGGGGGCCTAGATAAAAATTGAGAGTGACTTTTTGCACAGGCAGTTAGTGATAGGACAAGTGGGAAGAGTTTTAAACTGTAAGAGAAGAGATTTAGTTTGGATGTTAGAAAGAAATTTTTGACTGTGAGGGTGGTGATGCCATGGCACAGGTTGTCTGGTGAAGCTGTGGATGCCCCATCCCTGGAAGTGTTCAAGACCAGGTTGGACAGGGCTTGGAGCAACCTGGTCTAGTGGGAGGTGTCCCTGCCCATGACAGGGGGGTTGGAACCAGATGATCCTTGAGGTCTCTCCCAACCCAGACCATTATATCATTCTATGATACATTCCTGTATGTAGCTACATTTTTTTTCCTTTTTGCTTGTCTTATTTTTAAAGGCAAAAATATATATCTCAATATATAGTTGCTGTTGGCATAAACTAGCATATTTTCTATTCTTTTCAGTTTGGGAGAGAAAGAGACTGTCAAAGTGTTTTTCTAAAATCAGATGCAAAAACCATAAATTAATTATCCAGAACAGAAAGAGCAATATGTATTTGTATACTAAGTCCATCTATTTCCAGGGAGCATCCTTTAGTGGTCAGAGAATTAATTTCTTTTGCTTCTCTTCATCTTGTGGGTACAATTGTTGCTGCTGTGCTTTTACACTGATGCTTCTCCACTGTGACACACTCTTCTTTCTTCATTAATTTCAGGTGACTGCTGTTCATGTCTCTGTTCTCGGCATCTTTTGTAGCTATTTACAGACTGGGAAGGTTGGTTTGCTCTCTTCAGTCTTACTTTGGCTAGTCCTGGCAAGATCCCATGTTTATCTGAGGAAGTGGTTGGGATCTCATTGCTTTTCTCATCAAACCATAGTGAGGTTACCCTTTCACATATAAATGTCTCAGACACCTGAGAAGCTGAGAAGTAGAGATGGGTAGAAGACAGTTTTCCCTTGCTGCAAAATTATTTCAGCTTTCAAAAGCTGTCCTATCCTATTCTGGGACAAATATTTTTCCAGATACTTTATGTTTACAGACAGGTTGAAAGAGCTGGAGGTGTACAGCACATGTATGCAGACTCTGACACCCTCATCCAGGGCAGGAATTTGGTGTGTCCTCTGCAAGGCCCACAAGGCAGCTCTGAGGAGAAGGAAGTATAGGTTGAGAAACCTAAGTTTAGGAACCTCACTGTAGGTTGTAGAAGCATATCAGACATCTGAGCTCCTGCAGCTGGTGGGTATCAATGGAGCCAGTTCAACTCCCTCTGAAGCAGGTGCCATGTGCTAAGTCAAACAAACTGTGTTGATCCACTGCTTGATTCAGTCACCTACACATGGGGCTTTGAAATGCTCTGTGTTGCCTTGCCTGGCTTTGCAAGGCAAGTAACCTCTCTACCTCCTGTGTCAGGTCTACAAGCTCTGTGTAACCCTTGCATTAAATAAACATCCCAAAGTGGCATTGGGCGGGAGCTTTGACCTGAATCCATTACCTCTAAGTCAAGTAAAGAATAGATTTCTTTCTGTGGTTGGTAGATCTGTCATTTATACAAAGTGGAACAGCCTGGATAGCTGAGGAGAATTTGTTAGAGTGGGAGAAGAAGAATCAGAGTGAGCAATGCCTGCATCCCAAAAGCTATTGAATATTGCCAGAGGACCCATTGCCATAGTAATTAATAGTAGAATATTCGGGGGCAAAAATGTTTGATAGCAGACACATTCCAGAAAACAAAACAAACAACAACAACCATGACAACAACCACCAAAATAAACAAACAAACAGAAACAAAAACAAAAAAATGGAAAATTCATGACCTGATGTTCCTGATCAACACACTTGGAGTACAGTTCATGCTCAGAGCACTGCTGAGAGTCTGGTTTCCTTTCAGCTGCCTGGCTGTTCTCATGGAATGTGAGGTTGAAGAGCTGGGCTCGCATTTATCTGCCTGGCTGGACTGCAGCTCTGCCTTTGGGGGAATTGCTGAGCTGTATTCCCTGCCTCTATCCACTGCAGCTGGCCCTGCAGCAGGAAGCCCTCTTGCAGAGGAGTCCCTCCAGGCAGGCAGCACTTAAACCTCCACAAGGGAAGAACACATATAGGGAGTGGAGGATGATGAGGTGAGTCTGTTGTGGCATACAGGTGTTCTGTCAAGGAGATAAGAAGGCTCCTTTTGAAAGACAAAATTGAACTGCTCACTCCTGTGTCCCTTACAGCTCCATGGCTGGACCTTTGCAGAGACCATTTGAAGCCTCTCTGCTTTCTGTCTCCATTTTACTACTTAAGATGGAATTTTGGAGATAAGTCTCATACTTCTAAAATCCCACTTTATGAATTGTCATCCTTAGAAATGTTGGTGTGTTTTCTCTGGCTTAATTACACTATGAAATGCACAAGACCACTTCTCCTCACATCCTCTTACCAAGCATGATTTGTTTTAATGGACAAGGAGAAAATGCAAGTACTTTGCTTGGATTGACAGGGTTTTGAAGTGATCCCAGATTTCCTCCCTTGTGATTCTTTAGCAATTAAGCAGTGATTTCTGTATGTAATTTCTCAAGTTCAACATGATTCTTCATCTCTTATTGAAATTACTCTGCTTTTAAAGCTTCTGAGTCCAAAATGGCTTGGGTACTGCAGGTTAAGATACTTCTTTTTTTCTTTTTTTTTTCCTCTTCTTTCTTGTTGTCTGGGATGAAAAGCTTTGGCTAAAAATGTCTAGGAAGTTGTCAGCCCAAATACACTGCTATTATACATCCACCTACCCCAGTGCAAGTTCTTTCAGTGTTACTACTTGGCTTCAGTTCTCTGTTAACCATAAGGACATAAGGACAGTTCGGGTTTTGTGTTTTTGAGGGTTGATTAAACTCATAATCTTCCTACATCTATCCCCCAGTGAATCTGGAATTTCCACTTTCAGAAATTCTTTTGAGATATCTTGATTAACAAAACTGTCTAATTCCTGATTTTATTAACAGGGAATATTTACAGAATGCCAAATCTCTTCCAAGGTCCTTCATTGAAGTTCTTCATTAATATTGAGGCTTAGAAGACTGCATGTGTTCCAGGTCACCCAGTGTTCAGAGTAATTGATAGCCTTTGAAAGCTAGAAATTTTAGGGTCTGTCAGCCAGTGTTTCTAACAGAAGTATGAGCATCATTTCATACACAGGCACTACTTGTTAAAATGACTCCTGGCTCCTGGGAAGTATTCTCTTTTGGGTTGTAGGTTGCTGACAAGAAGGTACCATGGTTTTGGCAACTGTTTTCTCCACGCCATTTTTTGCCCTCTCATTTAAGAAGTATGCTATCTAGATATAGCCTAAGGGCATATCCTCTGTACTGAAACGAGTTGAATTTTTCCAACTGCTTTGTTCTCCCCTGACCCCATTCTATATACACTTTATCTTAAGGGCAGTAATCACCTGGACCATCCACTGTTGGTGGAGCCAATCCATAATGACAAACCAGTATCCCTTTAGATCCACTGGGAAAAGGGAGAATCGTATATTTGAGTCAGGCACAAATACCTGGAAGCTGATTCAGCAGCTGCAGGAGCCAAACAACTCTCTTTGCAAACAAATGCTTCCTTCTACAGAGAGAGAGAGATACCTTTCTTGTTCTCTCCCACCTTCCAGACCTTTCCCTAACTGCCTCCCCATCTCTTTCTCAAAAACCTTCACATAATTTCAGGCTGTCTTCTTCACCCACTTCTTTTTCTGGAATGCCCCAATGGAGCTCCACTTCTGCTTCTTTTCTCTCTTTGTGTAACTGCTGGCTGATCCCTTATCCCATAACTCTGTGCAGGTGATAGGGGAGGTTTGACTTCTGTGCCTCTGTCCTCTGTTCAATCTTGTCCTGCTGGCAGCTTTTGAATAGTAATCAGCTCCCAGAGTGACTAACCCAGATCTCAGCCAAGCCTTCTCCCAGGCTCCTTTCTTTGTGGGGTAAGACTGTGCTGGTCATCCCATGCTACTGGCAATAAGGGCTCCGGAACTAGGGATATGCTGTAAGTCACGCCTCTCATCTTCAGACGCTTTCTGTGACTTTCATAAATATAGATGTGTACGTGCCAAACATCATATGTATCAAATATATTTATTTGTTGCTTTACTCTTCTAAGAGATGTAGTTTGACAATCCACCAGCTGGTAGAGAAGTCACTGGCAGGTGCCAAATGTGACTGTCCTTTCTTCCTACGGCCATTACAGACAACCAGATACCCTGGTGTTTTCTTACCACTTACAAACACTGTGGCAAGGAACTGGCCATGGCATGGACCAGGCAAGGCTGGGAAACACTCATTGCTCTTCAGGGGCAGGGAGGCTGTGAGATCATGGGCAGAGGAGCACCTGGGGACTGACGCTGCTGTGAGATGGGAGTGATGGGAGTCCCTCAGCAGCTAAGTGGGAATGGCTGTTCCGATGGCACGGATTCCACACAGATGCTGCAACGTCAGTTTGAATACTTATTGGAGAACCCAGTGGACTGGACAAACAGCATTGCCCAAGTTTTGGAAAGGTGAAAATTCAAAGTCAGGCCCTACCCAAGCCCTGCCACTAATGATTTCTGATTTGTAACAATTTTTGTTCTTCTGGCTTTGTGCATCATGCAATGAGGTCATGGTCCATGACTAAAACTCCTATGCAATAAAATAATACAAATAATTAATAATAATGAGTTGAGTTTTATTATGTGTCTTGCACTACTTAAAATCCCTTGTGAGCAGTTCCCGTCAGTGAGAATATTTATTATCTTGATGCAATTTGAAAATGTAGTGCAAATGACACTGTAATAAAACAAAGAACTTCATCAACTTCTAATTGAAATTAATGTGGAGTGAACTTCTACTTTGTGCATAAAAGAAGAGACTTTTCCCCCGGCCTTAAAAGCTGTTGGCTCCAGGAGTGGTATGACTCAGTTTGAATTATCTTCTTTTTCTACCTCAGAAAGATTTTACTGCAGAAAACTAGTCTTATTTCAGACAAAGAGTAGATATCATATGGATTAAAAAGTTAGACTTTTCTCTCAATCCCTGCAGAAATGTTTTCCCTATATATTAGCAGATCTGTAAGAAATCATGGCCATCTGTATTTTGTGAGACTAGAAGCTGAAAATACATTCCTTATCTAAGAGACTATTTTCTACAATATTATTTCAGAAATTTATACATAGACCAAATCTTAACAAAAAAGACTCTGTTATTTCAAGGTCACTTTAAATCTCTATGGCAGAGGTATGAAGATTAGAATCATCATCGGGCAAAAGCATAGTGCATTGAGGCATGCCAGTGTGTTTGTCAAAAAGGCTGTGGAAACCCTTTTCCCATCCCCTGGCAGCAGAAGGGAATAACAGAGATGGCTGGAACTGGCCATTGCATTTTATTACCATGCAATAAGACAGGCAAATATAATTCTCCATGCTAACATTTGGCACTGGTATGATTTCACAGACCCCTAATGACTGCAGTGGAGCACAGTTCAAACCACTCAGCTCCAGGTTACCAAAGTGTTCCCTGTTTTCCAAGTTATATGTAATATTTACTTTTCTTGTAACTTTTTTGCTATAAAACCTGCTAAACCAAAAATTAATATTTTCTTTTTCCTTTTTTTCTTTACTAGTTTGCACAGCTTTAAGAATGCTTAAACTGCTGCAAGCTTTAGCATAGTCATTTGGGTCATTCCACATTGCTACACTGCAGCTGTTTGCGTTACGTCTTGTGGGTCACTTGTGAAGGGAAGAGTTGTTGTGATGTACTGTACTTGCCAACAGCAGGCACAAATCAGGAGAATTGTACTTGGAGGCATATCATTTAATTTCAACAAACAGGTTTACTGGAGAAGTCATTTTTCCTGTGAGATCACTAAAGCTGTCATTTTCCATAAACTATTTAGAAGACCTGAATAAAGGGCTACTTAAAGTCTTCAGCTGATAAGGCTTAATGCTGTGTTTTCTCATTCTTTTGTTTATGATTTTCCTACTTACCAGTGGTTTCTTCTCACTGCCTGCATAATTTGTGTTCATAGGCACCTACTTTCAGGATTTTTGGAAAGATAGGATGTTTTAATATTACCTCCATCTAGTACCTACAGAGAGACCTAAAGGTCTGTAAGTTTTTTGATACCACAACAAATGGATGGTTAGCTTGTGACAAAAACATGCCACACAAGCCTCTAAGAAGGTGAGTTCAAGTGACAGTTTTTACCTCAGATACTGTTGATTTACTTCTTTTCATAGCAGTTACATACACTGCTTCTAAAAATAATTTTTTCATATACCATCAGCCTGCGCTCTGGGTCTAACTCAGAGACTGTGAAGAAAATGGAGATTATTCTAAGCAAAGATAAAAAAAATCTCTATAAATAGGATAGAACTTGTGATATTTTGTTCTATTTTACTTTAACTAAATGTGAAGATATAAAAACTATAACTGATGTTTTCTGAAAATGTGATTAGTCTGCACCTTCCAGAGACACAGGAAGCAGTGCCCAGAATCTACAAACTCCTCTCCAAAATGGTAACCCTCTTGGAACAAGAAACAACTTGTCAAAATCCTTTCTCTCATAATGGAATTTGCTACTTCTTGATGGAGAAGGATGCTTTCTGCAGCAGTATTATACACTTACTTACAAGGCATGAATCAATTAACATTTTAATCATGGGGGGCCCATACCATCAATTGGTGAGAGTGCTTTTAATTTACCTGAACTCAGCCATTGGGTGATCCCAGCAGATTTGCCTCTACGGCAACACTGGCTTTAATCATGACATCTCTTGAGTATTCAGCCTCCATAAAAATAAATAAATTCTCCTGAAACTGTGCTAAATTCCTTACCAATGAATCTTCTTTCACTATATGAAATTCTAAATAAAAAAAGACAGGTTTATTTTAAGCTTTTAACAGACTGTTGTAGTTAATCGTGTATATCAGGCAAGAGGCTTGGTTGCTAAGAAAATCTTTGGCATGTTTCCATGGGATTTGTGTGTTATTGACAGAAAAAGTACCAAATGATAGGGAATGCATCTGCTAATTTGAATAGTAAAACAAAACAAAACAAAAAGAATAGAACAATTTTCTGCCCAACTTTTGAGTTAATGCAAGCTCAGGCCAAAAATAACATACTTCCCATCAATTTACAGAGAAGAATTTTGGCTTCGAAGACTTGATTAAGATTATAAAAAAATAAAATCTCCATTTCTGTGGTGATAGAACATATGGATCTCTGGTTGTTAGTGGATGCCCTTACAGAGCTGCACAGAGGTTCCTAGGATGACCTCAAAGCTAGAATATGTTCTGGAGGTGATCTGCAGAAACAGCCAGTGTGTTTGTTACTTCCAGAAGAAGTATCAGTTATATTTACGTTAAATGTTCTCCCATGTGCAGTTGTCTGCCATGTGATCAAGCAGACCTTTCTCCGTAGTTTTTCCAGCTGTCCCAATTATCATGGTCCGGAAGAGAGGGAGAAAAACAGCCGGAGATGGGGAAGATAGAGTGAGGCCTCCTTTAAAAATCCCCAACAGTGCTTGCCTCAGGAAAGGACACAGCAGTAGGCATCCAGGGCTTTAGTTGAACAAAGCCTGCCTAGAGGAACAGATGTCTAGTACTGGGTCATAGCCTGGAGCTCAAAATGCTGCCAGAGAAGTTTCGCCAGGTACTGGAGCAGCCAGTGGCAGAGAGAGCCAGCAACCCCAGCATGGAGACGAAGCCCTGCACAGGCCAAGTTTTAAAGACGGGCTGACCATGAAAAACATACTTATTCCACTTTGAAACTTTTTCTTCTTTTGTATTTAAATATAGGCCAGAGTCATCTGGAAGCCAAGAATCAAGCAATGGGGTTAGATCTTATTGATATACTCTCAGAAATCATCATTTTAGGTGCTCTGTATTTAGACCTTGGCTATGTTCCATAATCAGTAGATGACCCCATAATTTAGGATTTTGGAAAAGGAATGAGTCCTTAGGTCTACAAGCCAAATAAAACAGTGGATGTATATTGTGGGAGGATATATTCTTTAGCAGGATAATATAGTTCAGCAAAGTAGGGTGGTGGCCAAGGAGCCTACCTAGAGAACAAAGTGCTTGGGCACACTGAGAACATTGATCTACAGTGCAAAATTCACAAAATCTTAGGGAAAGTTAGTTATTCTGTGGGATGATAATTTCATTTTGACTTCTTGAATTCCTGTTGCTTTTAGGCACCATTTTTTATTCCTGGGCAAGGAAAATCAACCATATATCTGAAGCCTATATCCACATAAGGCATGTGTGGGGCTCAGTAATTTCCTCCTATTACTAGTGTTCTTTTACCTCGTGAAAGAAACCTGGATCTGTTGTTCTCTCTCACTTAAATAATTGTTTCTTATTTCAATTTAAACATGGGAAGATTTTAAAGGCCAAGGAACAGGGTTCCTGCCTCTTGTTACCATTGAGCTAATTAAGCAGCAAAGCAGTACTGGACAAGGAGGGAATCTTATGGAGGCAAGAAAATTGGGAATATAAGACTCTCTGTTACAATTCAGTAATAGCACTGGAGAGAATGATTCATTTGTTGTGGAAGATAAGAAGGCAGGGATCTTTTCTGTTTTCCTCCTCCTTCTCTTTTTTCTTCTATTCTGTGACTTGGGGCAAATCCTCCCGACTTCTTGGTCCCTCACTTTTCCCTTTCTGCAAAACAAATCAAACTACTTTGCTAGAATTTTGGAGGAATGGATGTAGTGCTCTATAAATATGTAACGAGTTCTATTTTTGCTAAGAGGCAAAGTGGACTAACATATATATAAATTTAATGTTTGCCACAGTGATTGGAATTTTTTCAAGACATGCCAATAAGAGAAGAGACTTAGAAGCTACTCTGACATATCTCATTGAGTGTCTAAGGTTTGCATCAAATATTTGATTCAAGCTTCTCTATGAGCCTGTTTTTAAAACACCACAGAGGCAAGGCACATTTGCTTAGCCTGCATATCCCTAGAAAGAAATGAGATATACGTTTTTAAACCATCTTCATTTACTTATGAGAAGAATATCTATCTGCAATACTTCACAGAGCATGTGCACAGAGCATATGTTTTCATTTTAGTTCAGTACAATATTTCAAATTTAAACAAATTAGCCAAAGGCATGAAGTACTCCCAACCATTTTTTTCTGTTTTGAATACAAGCCAGATTGTACAGAAGCATTACTAATGAAAACAGCAACCATAAACCTGAACATATTTTACTTAACCCTCATTAATAACACAATATACCTCTTTTTTAATTTAGATTTTCATATAGTGAAAGAAAATTAATTGGTAATGACCTTATCTTGCTATTTCTTCACAGATTTTTGTCATTACTGTTTTAAGGAATTTTGAGTTGATAGTACCATGAAAACATTGATATTTTAGGCTATCTGTCTTCAACTTCTTCAGTTTCTGTGCTCAGTAACCAGGGAACATGGACACCATGATCTCTGACCTAATTCTAAGATAACTGCTAATGATAACTAGGAAAAGCAAGTCAGAAGGTTTAAATTTACTGTTCAGGAGTCCACATTTTTAATCCTGAGAAATGATATCTATTATGTATATTAAACATGTACTCCAGCAAATCCTCTTTCTCCCATGGAAGGCTTAGCTTAACAAATTGAATGCTATTTTTCCAGTTACAAATATTCTGTGGCAACACCATAGGTCGTTGCATTGCTAGTTATATAAAATTTTATGATGAAGCCTCTTTAACTTTATTCAGAAGTCCGAAGTACCCTCTTGGGAATCCCCTCACTGAAGGGAAATTCAATAGTTAACATTATTGTATGTTTTCGAATATTCAGCTATTGTAAACAATTGTGTTAAGTCATTTGAATAGATATAATTTATAGAATATTTTTTTCTTTCCTGTGCAGCAAATGGGGCATTGTTACAAAAAAGATTAAAGGCAAGGTTTAAATTCTATGTAAAGGAATACGTTTGAGGCTCCTACCAAAGTTTATTTGGATGTTCCCTCCTTCTGTTCACAAGAACTCTTTTATCAGACAGGGCTTCCTACGGAATCCTCATTTTTGGAATCTATGTATCTGACTTGCTCATATGAACCCTCCTCATTGGTCTTAAGTGAAGTTATCTGGGATGGCTTGAGAAGAATTCATGTGGGTCTTTGACACCTTCTCAGGATTGACTTACAAGCGGCTCAGCTGGGAGGCTGAGGAGGATGGAGATCTCTAGTGCAAAGAGGCAGGGAAAAGGAGAGACAGGGAGGTGTGTCTGTATGGAGAGGGCACCCAAAGGGGAATGAGGGTAGGAGAAGTGGAATGAAAACACTCCCATTGGCTCAGCTAGAACTGGAGGAAGACCAGCCCTTGGCAGGGTGGGTCAGAGAAGGATCCAAAGGATGAATTTGGTGGAACTTGCTTTTAGGTACTCAGTTAAAATTACCATGATCAGTGCAGCACGCGTAGCACTAACAGATGGGAGACAATGAGTACAGCACATACAGCTGTGATCCCACCCTGACTCTGGTTCCCATGCCACATACAGACACCCACAGATAATTCTCTGCAGGGACACTCCTACACCCCTTACACTCACAACCTGTTTCTCACTCAGAAAGGAGAAGGCTGAGGGACTCACTTTTTACAATTGTTAGAGTGAGAAACCTAAACCAAGGTCTGGTTCCAGATCTCTCTCCAGCTTGAGAGAATTTAAACTCCAGTCACTCCTCGGAGGATTTCCAGACCTGTATGGATAAAGAAATATTTTAACTTGATATGCCATTTTCTGGAACTCTTCTATTTTTTTTCTTTATAGCAGCACCTAAGTACCACCCTGAAGGGTTTATGTTTCAACAGTGAGTACAGTGGGGTTCTGTTGGGAGCCCAGCCTTGTCAGCATGCATTCCCTGTGTGCTGACAATGCCTGCCAGACACACCCCCCTTGGGGACAAACTACCTCTTTCCTGGACTGTCCTACAGTTGAGCAGACACCAGACCACTCAGTCTTGTTCAAAGTAGGACTGCCCTAAAACAGGAGTGTGGTTTAGATGTATAAGGAAAAGAAAAGCATTCACAGGATCAGATGAACAGATCCAGATTCTAATTTGTGTATTAATCTTGTTTTAATTTCCTTTTTTTCCCCTCTCTCTCTGAGATCTGGTCCTGAAAGTCTTGTCTGGCATCATGTAAAGACACTGCAATGGAGCAAGAAGTGGAATTATATGTCCAGCTCTCAGATTACTTGAATACCTAACTTGTGTTTCAGCACAGCCACAAGTATTCATTTATTTATTGAGAGATGCATCAATGCAACAAAATAAACTTTTCACACGAGCTTCCACAGACCTATTCTTGATTTATAGCATTATACTAGAATCTCAGTCAAGCTAATTTTGTTCACCAGATATCAAGGGAACAAATTTTAAGTGCTCTGTTGGAGCAGTTTCCTATTTTGAATTTCATGTGAAAACCAACAGCGTCTACTTCAACTTATTCCAGTGCAGATAAGAAACTCTACTGCAACTATGGTACATGAAAATCAGCTTGTGTTTCAAATAGTCATTTCTTAACATGGTAGTCACTTTCTCATTTCTCTTTGTTTCTTGATTACCGTAAATCTTTTAAAGAAGAAAGGTTCAAAATTTAAATTAACTATAAAATCTATAAAAATATAAAATTAAGTATCTGAACTCAGGCCTTTGACAATTTCATTTATTACTGCACACTGATTGAACAAGATTCTGCCTTAGATACAGAAGGGCAAATTGACATCAAAGAGGCAGTCAACATAAAGTACAACAATATCTACTAGAGAGAAAAGGCATTTGTGGGACATTTGATTAATGTACTTTTAATTGGACTTTCCTGCCTCATTGGTTTTATTCTTTCAATTTAGTTCAAGCTGCTCAAATACGTAAATAGGCAAAGCACCTACTATAATTAACACACGACACTGTTTGAAAATTACCATATTTCTCAGATTGTGTATGCACAAATAGGATATTGTGCAAATATTGCTGAACTCCTACAGAAACATAAACAGGCAAGGAAAGTCCATTATTGACCAGAAAAAAATTGAACCAACCAAAGAAAAATAATACCAACACCCTCCTCTTTGAAAGCTATTTGGGTTACTTAATCTTTGTGATTTGTTTTCAACCGCAATTTTAACTTTAGGTCTATATTTCAGTAAAAATTCATAGAATATTCTGTCAATACCATTGAAGCTCGAATTTGAGTGTACTAATACTAGGTTTTGTTCCCCGTGTGATGCTCTTTAATCATATAGAGAATGTGTAAGACCATACTTGTATGACCAAATTGAAGAAACACTGAAAAGCAGGCATATACTGCATAAAGGATGCTTAGAGCATAGAAACCCAGCAGAAAATGCTAAGTCCTATTGCTATTTATAACACTGAAAATATTCCAGGATTTTTAAAATCACATTGTCGGTGCTATTAATCTAGAATATAATTAAAAAAGAATATTTAAATTGCACAATTGCCAATAAAACACATTAAACATTTAACAACTGAAAATCATATAGGCAATTTGGATTTGATACTTACATTTTCAGAAAATGTGAATGGCATCTGGGCAATAAAACACATGGACAGAAATTCCATAGCCAGGATATAAGCTGAGTGAACCATTTGTCGTGTGAATATTTGGAAAAAAAAGAACAGACTGAAAACTGCACATCTTCCATATTTGTTTGAGTGGTCATCTAGTTTTACATGATGTAAAAATTAGAGTTAGTATAATATTTAATATATTTAGAGGTTTTACACTTCAAATACTCTTCAGTTGCCATATTAAAAACACCAAGGTTGTCCTTCCTCAATAAACACTAATTTTCAATGATAAAATTAAAAATACAACAATAAATAAACAATATAAATAAATACAGCAATAATAAAACCTAATTTTCTTTTTGGACTATGATTTACCCTGGGAGCACCACCTACTGTTGAACACCTACATGTACAGTGTGCAGGGGGAACAACTACAAAATTGATGGTTCTGGTCAAATACACCCTAGAAAAATACACAGCGTCTCATTTAAAATAAACATAGACAATTAAAGACACAAGTTCTGAAAGTTAGCTGTGTATTATATGAGTCAATAGGGAAAGATACGATTTTTTTCCTCACACAGATTAGGTAAACATTGCTAAGGAGAAATCAAATATTGGATTTCTTTTATATTTAGTACTCTCCATCCCTTCTTCCCTAAACTTTGCCATATAAAATTCTTATTTTCTTTTTTTTTTATAATTTTTTTTACCGTTTCACCCACAAATTTAATCAAATAGGCTTGACTAATTATTAAAATGTATATAGTTTCCCTCAATAAGTACACACAAATTACTTTACACATATTATTGGAGTCCATATATGTTCTTTACTTACAGTTATGAAAAGCTAAAAATGTTACTATTAATTAACACTATTAAATGTGTTGGATGCTAAGATGTTACTATTTTTTCATTGGGAAGGAGGATTTTTGAACCCACACTCCATTTGTGCTGCACCTAGGTATTTCTGGGGAGTATCAAGGTGTCTTGCAGACTGACAGAGCACTGGGTGCTCATTATTGCCCCAAAACAAAAGGTTCTGTAATGTACACACTTAGCTAAAGAGTTCATTTTATGAGAGATGGAATTTAAATTGAATGTCCCTATCTGTGTTGCAATCTTTTGTGCTGAGCAGAACAGTAGCGAAGCGAAGTAAATGTCCATTAGGAGGTAATAGCTGGAGTATGCTCCACTACTGCTGTTTCTGCACTGATTATGTAAAACAGCTGTCAGTCAGGAAATTCCTTTGGGAAAACTGCACTTCCTTCTTTTCAAATTAATTACATTAAATGTGGTGAATTACATTAGGGAATGGCAGCATGCAGGAACGGTTATAGGAAGTTTTCTTCCATGCTATCAGAAAGTTTCAACCAGCTGTTTTCATGGAGGTGCACACAGTAACTGAACTGTCCATATTAGTTTCTTCTCCAGCTGGGATAAACATAGAACAGGCTTAGAGATTTTATTTTAAATGCATGCACTATTGCTGTGAAGAGAAATTTTTGAAGAGTTTTGAAAAATTTTGAAGAGAAAAATTCTCACCTGCTTCGTTCTCATAAGCTATGTAATGATACGTATTTCTGAATAATTGCCTCTAATATGCTTCCAACACACTTATCAGAATTGGTGTTCCTCTTATTTATATTTAAGGCTTCTTCAGACTCAGTCTTTTAGCAGAATTGCTTCCATACCGCTAAGAAATATCCTTCTCAACGGCCCCCCAGCATCCTTTTAACTGACAACAACAACAAATTGATACAACTGTTGACAAAATATTTCAAAATCTAAATTAATGGCTCTCTTATCTCTACATTTAGCTGTCTACAGAATAACTTCCTTTAGTATTCTCTGTCCTCTTTATTTCCACATCTTGTGTCCAAGACACAAGGAAGACGTTACAGGCTAGTTTTACTTTTGTCTACGAAAATTTCCAAACAGATTCTCAAAGCCTTCTAAAACCCACATCATTCTGATTTATTAGATGTAGGAGTTTTCTTAATGTACACATTTGTTTTGAATTCAGATTGCCATAGCTATTTTCTATTACCAAGAATCACTTTTATCACTAAACCTTCTCATTAATTTACTTGCTTCTACAAGTAGTTCAATAACTACTGAATAATAATAGCTGAATAACTCTGATTGGTTTTTTTTTTAAGTTAGCCGTAATTTTCTGATCCCTGAATGGCAAGAGACTGGATATAAAGATGTAATTTAAACATGTGTCACTGTAGTTATTAAATAATATCATTGTAGTCTAGTCTCCACATGTGGGTTGAATTAACTCAGTCAAGTCTGAGGACAAAATGAGTAGAATTTCACAATGTTTATCACTGTTAAGCTTCATCATTCTCCCAGTCAGTCATTCCAACCTATAGATTTCCTGAAGTTATGGCCTAAATCTAATGTCATGAGTTTTTCTTTTGAAGTTAGTGAATATTCAAGAGCAAGAAATAGAATTAAATATTTCCAATATACTTTCAATACATTTAGAACTGTCTGAAATCAGACTCTTCCTGCTAAAGGAGTTTTTTATGGTGTTTTAACACTAACAGTTTTCTTGACAACCCTGAAAAAGCTCTGCAAATATGCCCTTGTTAGAGATCTCTAGTTTCTCCACTTATAGGTTCCACCCTGCAAGCACAAGCAATACTACTGTGTTCAGTGTCGTTTTCCAAAATTCATAAAATTCAGAAATAATGTAAAGTGAATGAAAATTCACCTTCACTGAAGATAATGTATTGACATCAGTAAGACAGGATTTCACTCAAAATGCAAGAAATAGAGACTTTTCACTTCTTCACTATATGGTTTATGCACCTGCAGCATCCTTGAGGAAAAGCAACACTCTAACCTTAGAGCTAATTTAAGTAATCAGAAATATTTAAAGAAAATTACTGGTTCAGCTAGCGGATTGTAATAACTATACACAGCTGCTAAAATTGCTTATGCTGCACCACCACCAAACTCCCAAAGCATCTGTGATGAGAGATCAATCATTTCCTGGTATTTATCAAGACATAGCCAATTAGAACAATAAATAGGACCACACACATTTTTGTGTATTATCAACAATTCATCTTTTACAATATATAGCGTTGATTGTAACCAACATTTGTTTTGCTGAATTCTGTCTAAATGCTCTCTTGGCTTCTCAATTCAAAACTCCTTTAATGCATTTCTTCTAAAATGTTTGAGTTTTCCTTTTTCTTCTGCTAAACTCACGCAAGCCCTTGGAAGTAATTTGCAGCATATTAGCTTCTGTAATACATTAGATTTGTCTTTCACATCATACAGCGTGTGCTTGTGGTACAAAGTGTATTAATTTCAATATTGCAAGTTCTTTTGGTCTGAGGGGTCACAGACAGCTCCAGGGAACACAGATGACCACTGCAAACCATTTTAGTGAGTATTGTAATTTCATCTTGACTAGAAAGAAATCTTAATCAATTTCAGTGCCAGATAGTCCAATCACCATTCACACTCAAAAGGATTTGTGGTCTCTAAGTGTATCTAAAATTCTGCCTATCAATGAGGCTTAATTTTATTCAGTTTTAGCTCTCTAATAGAAGGAGGCGGCGTAGTCTGTGCTGGTTCCCAGATTTCATCTTGTCTTGGTGAAGAGATGGGCTCCTCCAGAGTGTGCTTAATCCCCTCTGTCTCAGAATCTTGGTCTGTGTTCATGCAGAAAGAGTCCAGCACTGCTGAGGTTGCAAAGGGTAAAAGAGGTTCACTCCACAAAGAGCAAGCAGAGGAAGTCACATTATAGAAAAAATATTTCTACAGAAGTGAAATCAAGAAATCAAAGGAGACTATGCAGTGCAGCAATGCTACTTGAGCTTTCTCACTAGTTTGCACCACCTGTTACAACTGGTCACAGTCAGACTTGGCAGTTACATTTTTCCAGCAAACTTCTATTCACAGCCACTGCCCAACATGACAGATTCCTCTATTCTCAAGCATTACCTACATGTCTTTTGTCCCACAGCAGTGTAGTTTCCCTCACCCTGTCCTGAAGTGCATGTTCAGCACACTTGAAAAGCAGTCCATGCTGCTGTCTGTCTCATTCTCTCTGTTACTAATTGTTTTCACACCCTCTTGTGTCTTCTTCAAATAGTATTAACATCAGAATTTTGTTGCAAGTCTGGGCCCCTCAGCTGAACCCTGTGGGACAAATGAGAGCCACCAGGCCATTGGTGATTCCAAATGTATGACTACATTTGGAGACACTGTCAGTGAAACAGTTTATGCTTCTTTTACTCCATATCAAACATGTATCAGTTAACTTTATATGTGTGTATATTTTAGTTGTGGTATACAAGGTCATGCATTTTTTACTTACTCTATTATCTTTACAGATTAAACATTAAATGTCATTTTTAAAAAATCAACACAGCAGGATTAAATCTATTTTCAGTAAAGTCCTGTTAGCTGGTATTAATTATATTCCCTGCTTTTAATTCTTTATGAATCAAGTCCCATATCAGTCATTTTACTAATTTTTCCCGGATTGATATCAGGATGTCAGAACTATAATTAGCTGGGTCATCCTGTTTGGATTTAGTGTAAAAACTGGTCACACACTTCTCAAGTTGTCATAACTAGATTATGCTCACTCTCTTCAATTGAAAAAAAAATCATTAGCTATGTGATTATTGCTGTAAATCAGAATTTCTTCAAAGTAATCTTCCAAAGCAGAGCTGTATAGTATTAAAATATCACATTAATTCACAATTTTCTTGTGTCCAAGGGAAGCATTCAGGAAGAATGTTCTCTATGCTTAGATTGACAAGGACTTGGGTCTAGCTTCCCTTCACAGCCTTTCTAAACATAATCACCTGTGGCTGTTTGTGAAGCTGTTAAGGCAATCTTATCAAGCACAGAGACTTGTCTCCTCAGCCTAATGAGAGAAGGGGCAATCTCCACAGGTACATTTCCAAACTGCAATCCAGCTGCTGCCCCAGCTATCCTTGGCTGCCAAGCAGAAATCAGGAGTTATCTCAGACTCGTGGCCTTGAACGGACAATGCTTACAACATCATACAATCATTGAACCATTTACGTTGCAAAGACCTCTAAGGTCATCAAGTCCAACTGCTAACCCAGCACTGCCAAGTCCAACACTAAACCATGTCTCCGAGTTTCTTCTAAATACCTCCAGGGATGGAGGTAATCTGCATAATCCACACTGATTGTGTCACAGGGTAAATGCCTGCTTGTTTTCTTTGCCATCTGAATCACGGAGTCATAGAATCATGATCTGGCTGTCAGATCTTTGGCCTTAATTTGTCCAGCCTTATTTGAATCTGCTGACACCATCTGTCTCCACAGCCTCCTGTGGCAACAGAAGTTCACTACCCAAATATGAGTGCAAAGATGTACTTTTATGTATATAGGCTTTAAGATGCTCTATCACTTGTTTCAGTGGATTTCCCTAGTTCTGGTATTGCAGGTTTCAGTGATTAGCAGTTCAGTTTAACAAACACTTACAAGATTTTTAAAATCCACCTTAGTTTTCTCCTCTCCAGACAGAAGAGTCCTGTATTTTCACAGTATCTTTAGCCTCTGGAAAGGGAAAAATGGGAGGTTTTAAGCCTGTCTCTCTTTATTTTGTGCCATTTCCCACTCCAGGATGGTCATCCTTTCCTCTCATTCCATGTGTGATGGAAAACCAGACAGCTCTGAAGCTGCTGGGGGAAGTGGGAGGCAGGGGTTGATAAAAGGTTTGACTTTGCCTGTGGTTGTGGGACAGCTCACAGCCTTGTTATGCACGAGAACCTACCTGGCTGTTGACAGGGCTCCTGTGTATATCCCAAACTTTGTACCTAATCCCTGCAGACAAGTATCCCCCCAGGACTGCTGTTCTCACAGGATTTGTGAAAAGGCGGTTCATTAAACCCAGGATGTTGACATAGGTATGAATGAGATCCTCAGTGTGCACCTTCCCTGTCCCCTCTCCGACTGCTGGGACTGGAAACCACTCATGATCGTGCTAGTGTAAAGCAGCTTCTTCAAGGGTGACAAGTGGGACTCCTCACAATAGATCATCCTTTGAAAGTCCGTCAGTTGAAGACAGATATGCCCCTTTGTCTTTACCTTTTCTTTTAAATGGCTAGTGCTTAATGTTGTCTAGCCTGAGCTTCATAATATATTTTTGGCCAATTTTCCGCTTGCCAGTCTGGAAAATCAGCATACAGTCATCTTTCAATATTGAGCTTTGTACACAGCTAATGTTAATGGAAAACAGGGAACTGTTAACAAAGACAAAGAGCATGAGCTGACATTATTTCCTTCAAGCTTCATTCAGCAGGAATGCCCTGTCAAGCGGAGCACGTTATTCCCAAAAGCATTTTGAGAATGAGTGGGTGCACATCCTCTATCATTCTGTAATTCTTGTCAAATATCAACTGTGCTGCTGGGAGGGTATACAGCATTCAGTGTGTGGCTGCAGGACTGACACTCCCGAGCAAAGAGCAGCACAATACCTGTAAATTTTTTGTTAGCTCTTTGTAAAATAAACAAAGAATCATTTGAGTGAATGCAAAGCTGGACAGAGTGAGGCTCAAGTTTACACCTGAAAAGTATGCATAGGGAAAATAGAGGAGACAATCCTCGGTAAGAAAAACGATCTGCCTGTATTTGTCATTGGGTCTGCAGTAAATCATTTACAAAACCAAGGGTCTTACAAATGTTTCCTTAATGGTTTCCTAATTATTCTAATTAACGAGTTTCTAGTAGGTTCCATCAGTCACTGGTGAACTCATGTGATGTGTTTCTACTGCTGCCTTGTCTTCAGAAATTCTGTAAAACAAGAAGTCAAGAATATAAAACAGTGATGAGGAAGAATCCAGTGACTAGAACTTGACAGAAAATAATAAATAAAAAGAATTATCATGATTCAAAATGTAGGTACAGTGCTAGAAAAAAGGCAAAACCTGAGGGGAAATGGTGTACTGTCTTACTGACTGGCATGATTAGTTGTGCTGTGCTGTGGGTTTCTTCCCTTTTTTGCTGGTCATAGTGACAACAGAACAACGACTTGACAGAGCCTTTTCATTCTGTATATATTAAGCTATAATCTCACATTTTGAAAACGGCAGAGAATAACATATTACTTGGCAATCTAATATCAAATGATGAGCAAACAATTCAGGAATAAATTAAAGTCCCACTGAACTCAAATTGCTGCTTAAGCTGAACAAGCTATGAAAATATAATTATGTTTTGGGAGTTCATCTTGTCTTTCTGAGTAACTCTACATATATATTTCACAAATCAGATCATAGATTGTTTTATTTTCCTTGCGTTTTTAAACTTACCTAAGTCAATTGACACAATAGAACACGACAATATGGACAAGTGTAACGGTACCACGACACAGAGATGCAAGATCATGGGTTTTTTCTTAATGTCACTCTAGAAAGAATACTCTAACATTTTATAGATTACTAGGGCACCATTGCTTTGTTGTCTGAATCTGTTAGGTGACATCAAGGATTTTCAGCTAAATCCAAAATAATACAAAAGGGGGAGATTATAGTGGAAGAAGTAGTTTGTTAGGGGAGAAGTTTGGGTCACAGGCTTTCAGATACTGAGGTTCTATTGAGTAATCTTCATCTTCCCAATGCAAAGCAGGAATCTGCTGTAAAATGATACCACCCACTTTTTCTTTAGGAAGAAAAGTATTCATGGTAGGAGCCAAAAGAAGCAGGGGAGTAATTAGGAGATGCTAACAAGGTGGTTCAATGGGATCTATTCAGAACAAACTCTTTTCTTTTTGCTTGAAAAGAGAAATGCATTTTTCCTACTGACAACATCTGAATCTCATAGAACCTAATTCTGATTCATATTAACATCCTAAATCTGATCCATAGTAACAGTGTTACATGAATGAAATATACTCCTAAAATTCATTCTGTTAACAAGGGTCCAATATGCTGATCACCTTAGAGAAGGTTAATTTCCAATGGATCAGCTTGGGCATGAAAAAAAGACACGATTACAACCGCAGTCAGCCTGAAACATCAGCAGCACCAATACCATTAATTCAAAATGTATTTGTAAACAAAAGTAGAGTCTATATGATGTGATCACTGGTGTCAAGAGGACACAGTTGAAATTTTAGAGCAGGCAATAGCTCTGTACAACTCACTTGCTGGATTATTTTCCTCTTAATGTCAAATTTAATGTGCTGCTAGAGGATGTTCAACACAGCAACACCTAGCATTGCATTAAGGCTTTGCTTAGCAAAAGCTGAGCTTCCCGAGGAAGGTGGGTAGCAATAACCAAGAGGTAGAATTTCAGCCCAGTGAAATCTTTCTTCTGTTTCTCTCAACTTCAGCAAGAGCTTTTGAATTTTAACCATTTGTTCTGAATTTCACACACTTTTTTTTTAGGTTTTGTGGAGGATATGCAGTATGCAGGCTGCACATGGCTCATTCTGGACTCCAGGTATAATCCATGATCTTAGAGACCCATGTCAGTTTTCATTTCTCTCTTTTCCTTCCATAATTACCAATGAAACAATACAGTGATCCTAGGAGTAAACAGCATTAACCACTTCATTTCTGCAGGAGCAGAGAAGGAAGCACTCAACAATCTCTTACCCTCTTCTCAGGCTTATATGTACCCATTACCGCAGCTGAAGAATTTCTGTGAGGCATCAGCTTCTAGGACTGTACTGAGATGCTACAGTTCTTTTTTTGTTTTGTTTTGGTTGGTTGGTTTTGGTGGGTTTTTATTTTTTGTTGTTTTGTTTTTGTAATGTACATTTCTCATATTTGTGCAGTTTCTACTCTTGAGAATTAGATCTGATTACATCTAGCCATTCTAGAAGCCATAAATAGTTTTATAAATTATTCTCTGAATGCCTCAGACTGGGAAAATTTTACATGTATTTGTTTAGAATTAATTACAGCTTAAATGTATGATTCTTGTTCCAGATAATGACTTAAATGCTCCTTAAATCCTCAGACTTCTCCTGTCCACACTGACGAGGTCACTGCAGACAGAAACTTATTAAGATAATACTGGAAAATTTTCTCCTAGCCAAAAATGCTAAAACTGATTCTACAAACATCAAAACCAAGGAGGGAAAGGGACATCCTGTATCTCCAAGTTCAATAGAGAGGACAGGCTGATATATATGGGTTTATTAAGCAGAAGGAAGACTTCAGAGATGACAGGGGCTTATAGGAAAACCGTTTCCTTCTACATAGTCAGAAATAAAGATTAGAGGCAACAGGTACAAAGAGTTACAGAGAAAATTTGACTGAATAAAAGGAGAAAAAACTCCAAACAATTCAACAGGAGAATGGTCAAATGCCAAACAAAGTTGCCTAAAGTGGCTGTGGAATCTCATTTCCTGGAGATACTTTCAATTCAAATGCACAAAAACCTGAACAACTTAATCTAACTTTGAATTTAGGTGTGCCTTTGAGAAGGAGGTTGAACTGAGTGACCTCTGGAGATCTATTCCAATCTGAATTATGGTACATCTCTTCATATTTTGCTAAGCTACCCAAGCCAAAAATTTTTGTCTCCTCTTATAAAAATAACTTCAAATTCATTATTATCTACCATCAAAATGATGGATTATTTTCCTGTGTCAGTCAATAATTTGTAAAGAATGAGGTGTATTAAACTAATATAAATGGTTGTAAAAAGTACCTTATCCTATTAGCAGGTTGATATAAAATAGAAGCTCAGTAGATGGAGACACTTCACACTGAAATGTATGTAATAGAGTCATGACAAAGAAAGATGTTTTATTACATGTGAAGTCAAAGCCTAGTATGGAGGACACTTGCTCTGGCAGTGTGACATTTCCAACTTTGAAAAGGTGAATCTATTCCTAAATTGCCAGGACAAAGATAATTTCTTGTATAACTAAGTAATTTTTGGTCAGGATTTCTGAATCTGAATGGATTCCCTGGAAACTTTTAAAGAAACAGTGGCTGCAGGAGCTAGGCTGGTGTACTAGTAGGTGGCTCCCACTGTGGAGCACAATATGTGAGAAGAGCAAAGAGAAAGAATCAGTGAAGAGAGGGGTACATCTATGCTAGTAAAAAAGGGAAGACTGTGACCAGTGTTTGACCTGAGAGATATTATGGATTAGCAAAAGAGAAAAAGTCCCCAGTGTTTAGGTCCAGACTCCTCTAGAGGAATTGATCATGTACAAACTACAGACTGCTTGGCATGAAGTATCTTCTGTATCTTACATATCACCCACAAGATCTTATGACATAATTATTATCTTTTGTATGTTTAAAATTTTAATCACAAAGTCTGTGAAATAACTTCAGGACTATACACCAGCCTGTCACTTTCATGTCATTGTAGTGTGACATTGGAGGGTTTGTGTCATGTTCTTTAGGAAGCAAATAGGTACAAAGCCTATTCGAGGACTTTCTGGGAGTTAAACCTGATAGTCTCATCCTAAGTGACTGCTAGATTGATTTCTGGATTGAGTCACTCCCAAAACTGTGTCTGGGTTTTTATCTTACAGAGAATGAGATAGAATGGTCGAATGCAGAGCACAGCACAAGCTGACAATCAATTACATATCCACATAGACACCTTCCCTTTAGTTTCCCTAGAACTTCTAACAGGACACCCACTGGTTTTAGTGTTAAAGCACACTCCCTGGCCCTGTGTGTTTGCCAGTAGAGGTGTGTCTACGAGACCCACTGTGTCTGCAAAGCAGACTGTAGACATGAGATTTTTTTTTCTTAGGTGTTGATTTGGTACCAGTAGATTAGATGGTTTTTGTTTCTATACCCCCTTGCAAGTGTGACATCTACTTTACAATTGGAAGTAATACTTTATCTCTTTTTACTTAAGTATGATATCAAAATAACTGGCTAAAAGTCAGTGGCCCCACACCTCTTTTATTTAGTAAGACATTACTTTAGATTGGTAATGGGGAAACTCTTGGGGTAAATTGTTTACTTGGGATTTCAGCAACTGACCCCCCTTTCCTAGGATAGCCAAAGGGAAAAGGACTGTATCCCCACAGTAGCTTCAAGAGCTGCTTCAAGAGTTTGCGCTTCCGTGCTGGTACTGTGCAGGCACAGAGGAAGCCTGTAGCAGCTCCTCAAAGAGAATCACTTCCCTGGCTGACTTTTTCCCTCTTCACCAAAAATCAATTAAAGCAAAACCAGCACATTTACAAAGATCAGGAAAGGAATTTGTGTGTTCTAGTCACAGCTAGAAAAGTTGTCTAGATCATAGATGCTGGTCCTGAATGTCCATGGGCAGCTTGTGCCCATGCTTGTGTCTGCAGACATCCTCCCAGAGAACCTTCAGATCAGTGGAGCATCTACTCTGCCCAATGAAAGCTCCTCAAGCACAGGCTGTTTGTGCACACACTGCACAGCCCTTGAGCTGGGTCTTCATGGAGACAGCACAGTGACACTATGAGTCTAAAACATCAACTCTGTGTGTGTGTGTGTGTGTCTGTGGTGGGATGAGGTTTTAGCTCCAAGTGCAAGAATTATGCTGAATAGAGTCCACCAGAGGGTTGATTTTATAACAGGATTGTGAAAGTACCTATTGCCTGTTCTGGGGCTTGGTGCAGCCCGGTGGAGTCTAGGGATGTCTTGAGCCTCCTGGAATACTGTTGGAAGAATGTGAAGGCTCAAGGAAGGGAAGCCTGGCAACTGTCTGCAGGGAACAGCTTCTGGGACAAATGATCACCAGAATCACCCCAAAGAATGTTAGTCCATCCAAAATAATCCAGGAGCAGCTTTGCTGTATGGTGCTCACAGTTCCTGGAATCACATTTGCCTCTTCCATGGTCATATCATTTATGTACCATGTAGTCCTGTGGTCATCTGATGAACACTTGTGTAACAACAGAGATTCCTGTTCTCTGTTCCCAATCCTATTGCTTTTCATGTCATATTGCTACATGTCATTCCATCCTTAAACTTTTCGCCAGTTCTCTTTTATAGCCTCAGATTCTGTTTTATACTGTCAAATATCCAAATCCTTTTCTATGTTAATATTGCCTCTCAATTTTGCATCATCATTATCATCTTTCATTAGGATATGCACATTTTCCTATGACAATACCCACTACATGAAAATATTAAATTAGAGATTGATATGGACCAACACTGCTCCTGTAGGAAATTTGCCACATACTTCCCTCTAGTATTATTACTGTTTTCAGCACAAACTCCTGTGATCTGTGTTCTAACTATCCTCTTTTCATTTTGTATACATAGCCCCCTCTTCATAAACTGATGATTCTCTGAGTGGAATAGAAGGTGAGTAAACAACATCCAAGTGGATTAAAGCTATCGCATTTCAAGAGAAAGATAACACAGAGAAAATATTTTTGTCCTCAAAAATTTGTGTTGTCATAATATAATCTACTTCTGGTGAATACAAGCCGTATTTTGTTCCATTTATCCCAGACATACTGGCAAAAAGGCAAAATCAGCTTTGCTACATAAGATCTGCTGCTTTCTTTACTGTTTCTCTTTTTGTTTATAAGGACTTACGTTAAATCTACTATTTTAATAGTTTTTACAAGATCTTATTCTGAACATCCAGCAATTTTTAATTTGATCTACATTTTTTGGTCTCCAAGAAACTGTTCAATCTGGTATTGTGTTTCACTAAGAGTGTCTACTTTTTTTTATGATATACTTTTGATGTACTTAATTGTCCACCTTGATTCTGAACATTTTCATACCAGTTTCTGGTAAAAAAAAATCATGCCTTTTTTGCAGCTTTGACTTCAGAAAAATCTAGTTCAAGCCTCCCCTCCTCTTAAGCATTTCAGTCCATCCTGTCTCACTATATAGTTTTCTCAGCTTATGAAACTTTACCCATTTGAAATCCTCACTGCATGTACAGATCACTTTTGTTAATCCTCCCATTTCATCAGCAATCTTTGCCAGCAAACAATGAGCTCCTTGGTGAACTCTCTTAGCCCAAAAGATTATGAGTTTTGTTAGTTCTGGCTATGATTTACATGTCCAGATGAATGAGTCTGAATGAAGTAGCTTCACCTGAGGCACCTGCCCTGCATTTGTTTGCAGAGATGAATGCAGTGCCCCTGGCTTTCTTGTCCTACCTGCATGTATAGACATTTGTTTTAAAATACAAGGTCTTGTGAAGGGAATCATGTAAATGTCTCTGTCTGAGACCGTCACTGCAGGCTGCTCTTTGAGGTCCTGAAGAGAAGCAGACATTTTAAGGCTGCAAACCAGAAATAAATATTTTTAGTCCTTCCAATTACTAATTTTGCATAGAGAGACTAGACAGTTATCCCATAAGTAGCTTCTACATGGCACATAACTGCTGTTAAAGGAAATTAATCAAAATGTTGCCTTGCTTTAACCAGTTACTTCTGAAACAAACTATCACACCCATTTTTGTGCTAATGAGGTTGTGGATTCTTTCTGCTACCTATTAACACTGCTGGATACAGGATACTGGTTACTGAGGCCTTTGATATGATACAGTGTGGCTTGTTCCTATTGCAGCCATTTTTCAAGATAATTATGTCACTTAGATTTTGGTTCACTGATAATTAATAGTAGTGAGATTCACTTGCTAGATAATAATTATTATTATCCCTCAATAGTCTTTTATAAATTAAGTACAAAAGACAATGCTTGCTCAAAAGGAAGTGCTCATCTGAATACCTGCCTTAAATTATATATTAGATTTTGTACAGAATGTGATAGTTTCTGGAAACCTCTATAAGAGGTAGTGCATATAATGTGGTGTATATCTATAGAAGGTTATCTGCTAAAGATAAGTTTACATGCTAATAAACATACACATATTTGTCTAAAACTTTACATTCACTTAAATTTGCATGGCCATTAAAAAACTCCCAATTGCTTTCTTCACTTTGAGTCATTCTGATTAACCCTGTTTTCTTATATTCTTAGTTAAGCAGCCAATAAAAATTTGGAAATTTAACAGGTCTTCTTTCAAGCCAGGAATGGCTTTTCCTCTGATCATCCATACAAAAACTTACAACTGAAAATATTATTCTAAGAGGAAACAATGCAATTAGCTATTGGCTTTTGTTTGGTTATTTAATCATTAGGTCCAACATACCTTTCTGTTAATGTATGTCCTGATTTGTCATTAATCAGATATGTAAAGTAAAAAAATATTTCTGAAGGAATATGTCAACTTTTACTGTAAGTACAAGGAGAGCAGAGAAAACTGCACTGAACTATTAGATAGTAATGAAGCACCTTGACATCTGAACCACTTTATGATACTCTTATATCTTCAGGCTGACATATAGAAGAACAATAACACCAATATTAAGCAGTATAAAAGTACCAAGTGCTACTGATATTTTGACACAAGAAAGCTTAAGGTGACATAGAGACACTCATTGCCAAAAGATTACCCGATTTCCACAAGCTCAGCTGAGACAAAAGTCTGGTGGAGGTGCAGGTGAATTTCCCCAGCAGGTGATGTGAAGTGATGAAAGGAAGGACCGCTTCCATTTCAGAAAAAGGAATTCCTGCAACAGGAAAGTTGCTCACAGACTACTGAGCTGTACAGTCATGACATTTTTCAGGTAATCATTTTTCATCAGTTTAAGCCCTTCTTATACTTGTGAATATTTTAGCAATATTCAGGACAGCATATAGGTTGCAAAATTTGCAGGGGTGAGTATTTTAAAATACTGATTGGGGTTTTTTTCACTAAAACTGTGTCTCTATTTTTCCATAATATTATAAGCTCACTATTCCCTGGTTTTAACTTGTGATGGGTAAGTCTTCACATACTTTTTAATTGTTTATTAGAAAGAAAACTTATAAAAGAGCTAAATAGGAAATAATGGATATTTGGGAAAAAAACAAGCTCTCTTTTTATAAACACAAAGCTACATCCATGAGGAATACTCTAATGATTGTGATGAGCATTTCAAACCCCATTCCTTCAAAACACATTTGGATTAGAAGCACATTTGTACAAGGCAATTCATTGGAATTCGAAGGTTCATAAATGTCCCTTTCAGTAGCTTTTGGTATAAAACTGGCATGAACTTGAACATTACATGGAAGGAAAGTAGTCAAAACATACTAGATTTTATATTTGGTTATAACAAAAGAGAGTTTAGCCTGAATTACCTGGCATTAACAAACAAAAATCAGCGTTATTTAACATAAAATGTGGCAACTCTATTACACACATTACATGGTATTTCTCAGTAAGTGATATTTGAAGATTAGCAGCCAGGGAACTTAACAATCAGATGCATTAAATTCAGCTGTCAAGTAATACAGTGACTCACAAGAACTTAGAACAAATTTAGGAGAAAAAGTCCCAAGTAATTCCAGTTCAGTACATGTGTAAGAAAGAGCAGACTTCTGCCCATTGTGGGTATTGTCTCAAGTACTAATCTAGGAAACAAGTGAAAGTACTTTACAAGGCTTCTGGATAAGAACACAGGAGGCTGAGAGGAAGGAAAATGAAAGTATTCTATTATTTTTTTTATCCTCTTTGGTTTTCCTCTGTCTTAAAATATAGTAGTAGTGCCCCAGGCCTTTGAGCATCCAGTCAATTATCTTGACATTTAACTAAACCAAACAGTACAATCGGTTCATGGTTTACTACCAGGTAGCTCTATCTGCATGTTATTCCTCCCACCACTCTTCAAAGGGCAGCTAACAAAACCAGGTGCTGACTGGGGGGCAGGAGGCAGCATCCCACACTCTGCACAAATACACTCCCAACCCATCTCTTTCAGCTCCGCTGCACTCGAGCTAACACAGCATGTGTCCAGGTTGCAACATAGGCTCTCTTTAGATATTGCACATAAAGATATCCTAGGACATACTTGGCTCATGCTATTTTTAATTTATCTCACTACACTAGTTTAGGAGAGTTTTACTGAAGCAGACACATGTGGATTTACCCCTAGCTGCTTGAAGACAGAAAATAATAATGGAATTCATAATTAGACAAATGCCAGTTTCATTACTTCTGACCTCCATATCTCAGTTCCACATAAAAGAACAACTGCTCCATACTCTTAGATGAAAAACCATTTAGATCAAGGCTCGGCAAGGAGCCTTGGACAAACCTGATATATCTATTTAGAGCCATGACAGAAAAAAGCAATTTATCAACATCAGTAAATCCTGATGAATGCCAAGACACCGAGGCCTCCTAAATCAAATGAGGCCTTCAACTAGGTTTTGTCTAATAATTGGTTGCTGAAAGCTGAATGCGAGGTAGGACATAATTAATTGGATTCTCCCTCCTCACAGCATAGCAAAGCCCTAAAGTGCAGGCTGTGAAGGTTTAGGATGTTAAGCAGGAACAGGAAATTAACTTGCAGAAGATATAGGAATGGAATTCTCACCTTCTCCAACAGGTAAGATCCTGTGAGATGTGATTTTTTTGGATTAACTTTTCCAAGCCCCAAAACTTATTTTGAAAGTGAGGAATTCTGCACTCCATCTGCTAATCCTGATTGTCCATTTTAGCCCAAATACTGTGAAATTTTTATATCTACTTGGCAGACATGCGAAATCCATATTTGGTTTAGGTACTATATGATAATTAATTCTACCATAACAATGTACTGATCTAGAGATTAAAGGGCTAAGGGAAAATTTGGGGATTATTAAATGAATTGATGCACTATTTTATCTTGTGAAACAAATCAAACCTTGCTCTGCCAGGGAACAAATGTCATTTTCCATGACCACGTATATATGTAACATTGGGCAAGTCATTTACACTTTCTTTCTGTTCCCTTTCCTTAAATGGGACTACCATTGCCTGAGTGCAATGAATTTATGGACAATATATTTGTTAAAAACTATGACTGCTGTAAGAATGGACCTATGTAAGTATCTTCCAAATAGAACAGTGACACTTCTATTTCTCTCACATTCAACCAATGTGCAGAGCATGTGGGTGAACCTCCAGGACCTGTGACATCCAGCAGGTAGCAGGAATAAGTGAATAAAAGAGAGCCATATTTACGTTCCTGATGTTTCCTTGGGACACAGATAGTATGAGAAAAGAAAATACTGGGGTCTGCATCTGATGTGTTTGGGTTTTGTCATCAGGATAAAAATATTACAGACAAATATACACACATATCTAGAGGAAGAATTCAGAGAAATAAGTGAGCTTGCTTTCTCTTATATATCACTTTCTCCTCTGCAGAGGGAAATGGAATCCTAAGAAACTCATTTTCCTTTAATTTGCCAGAAGACAGCTTTGCCTGAGAAACAAGCTTTCAAGCTTGTTTCAAGAAGACAAACCAGCTCTAAAATTCACCTAGCAGTAATCCTCTGTAAGGATTATACATTTTAAAAGAGAAAGGTGTATATTCTGTGATGATCCTTTTACTTCTCAGCATTTTTTGTAGTTGTTCTGTCAAAAAGTGCTGCTTCTTTGAGAACATAGTCCTCCTGTAAATGTGTAGGTGACCAAGATTTCAATGCTTTTCAAAACCCACTGATAAAAATGCCCAAATATCAGCAAAACTAAATCCCAGGCATCCAAGGTAATGATAGCCAAGATGAAGCATATGTAGCTCTGCTGTCTAAAATGGAGGACTTCCTGTTGTAAGATTGTTAGTAAGATAGTTACTCTCATTCTTCAAAGCAGTCATCTTAGGGAAAAAAATAAAAAGAGAGGGAGGTGATGCACAGGCAGTACTGTCAAACCTTAATGAATGTTGAATTTTCACTGACTTGTGCCAGCATGTTGCTTATGCCAGAAAAATGGCAGAAGATATGTACAACACAATTAGTGCCTAGCTAGTGAAAGAAAAGAGGGATTAAAAGAAAATTTAGGGGAAGAGTAACCTGCTTCTTATTTTGCGTAAGAGAACACCCCATGGAACCTGAGTCTTGTAGCCACATATAAAGTCACTCGAAATTGGTGTATCATTGGCTGCTACTGTCAGTAAAAAGCAGGGCTGCTGCTGATATTCCTGCAGCCAGATTATTGCTGTGAGAGGACACTGACATCCTGCCATTGTGGCCTAGGTGAAACTTAGGATGCGTCTGTCCCCTCTAAGTGGGGAACTCCCCAAAAAGTGTTTGGATCTCAGCATTGTGGCTTCCCCACCATGATTTACATTACCCTTTTCTGGGTTCAGTCAGCTGTACAAGGCAAAAATGAACACTTCACAGGTGGAGCAAAACCCTCTTGAGAAGGATGAATGTTACAACTGCTCTGTGTTCAAGTTCATAGTAAGGAATTGCACAAGGGGCTTCATACCAAAACACTGCCACACGTTACCACTCTAAACAAACGTGTGCCCTGTGAGATCCCACTCAGGAATTTGAACTATCTGGGTGGAGGGCTTATATAGACTGAGTTTCTGTGAATATTCTTGTGGATGTGTGTAGGTGGGACAGAGAGAAAGAAAAAAGGAGAGAGAAAAAGGAAAGAGAAAGGCAGGGGAGGAAGCAGGAAAAGAACAAAGAGAATATCTTAACTTATTTTTCTTCTTTATTTTTAAGCTGATGTGAGCTTGCTTTGGTTGTGCTCCAAGCAGGCACAACTTCTTGTGCCCACGCTATCAGCAAAAGCCTAGTAGCTCAGACTTACTAACCATGGCTACACTGTTTATGGTTTGGAGCTGACTCATACCCATCCAGAGTAAAGGCTGACAACAGTGCAGTTAAAACCATAAGCTACCTGAAAAACAATTCCAGACACAGGCGGAATAAGCTAGTTGTATCTACTCAGAAAAGCATAAAGGTCTTAGACCTTTAGCAGGGCACTGTCCGCAAAAGTTTAAATTAATCTTAGCACTGAGTTATGGGAATTCATCTTGTAGTTCTTGTCCTTCAACCCAGTAACTTAGCTGCATTTACCTTCTGGCAAAACTTCTCTTCTTAGTTTTGAAACTGGAGCACACTCTTCAGTTCTCTGCTCCATAAGTGATTTAATCCTTATTATTAACTGGTTTTGTTGACTTCAGCTTTCAGCCACAAGATTGTGTTAGTCTCATTTTTCTGTTCTCTGACATTTCATCCATATTGTGTGGCATTGGGTAAATTCAGCTGATGTGTATCAAATAAAATACTGATATACCCATTAAAAAAAGGAAAAAAAATCAATTATTTCAGGCCTCAAACTGGGATGTGTCCAAGGCTAAAATGAAAATCTGAAACAAATCTTTCAGCTTTCTCCTGAAAGTGTATGTGAATCTCAGCACCTATGTCACGTCTGCACCAGCTGAATTAGTAAAATCATGACATGTCTCAATCTCTCCAAGACAAAAGAGGGAACATAGTCAAGAAGCCTAGCTGACCTTAGAGAAACCTCAGGGATCTGAGCTCTGCTTTGACAATTTCTGCATTTTATAAGAAATATTCAGTGACAAAAATTCATGAAGAGTTCTTGGAGCAGAAACTAAAAACCTAGATCTCCCCCTTCCTGGGTAAAGGACCTAAGGCTCTGAAGCCTAGGATCACATCTTCTTTTCCACTGGGTGGAACTCAAAGGCTTTTTTCATTTCTCTGGTGCTGATAAATTACTGGCAGCTGCAACTCCAACAGGTGGCAGATGTTCAGAAAACACAGCTAAAAGACCATTGATTCCAAGTTTGTCAATCAGCTCCTGTTCTTAAGAAGATATTTCTGCCACATGTCCTGGAGAGAGGACACATCCTTCTTAAAATGTTGAGTGCCTGAGTGCCTAAGTGCCAGAGCAGAGCTGGAATTACCATCAGCATTGGTTAGGCAAGCCAAAACTGTAGAGCAAGCTGACTGTAACTCCTAGTGCTACCTCCCTCTGACCACACACAGTGCAGAAATCTGACATGACTCCACCCAAAAATTTCATAAGTCCTGCACAAGATAAAGAAATTGCAACTTTCAATGCTGCGATGTTCACTTACAAATATAGATGCAAGCTCTCAAGAAAAAACTGATTTCTCAGTCATGGTGGTTATATTGCATTTGTTGTGAGAATATGCATCATTTCAAGGGCAAACACTACAGGTCTTTCCATGTCTGGATACGTCTTATGAATGTCTCTGAACTCTACAGTGCAACAACCTTCTCCAAGGACAAAAGGATAATAATTCTGTATCTTGTGCTTTGAAAATTTAAGCCTAAATAATTCAATTACAGGTGTGTCTTTTCCCCTTAGTTTTAATAAGGATAGGTTTTCATTCTTCATATGCATCTCTTCTCCATGTCTCACAGTGTAATGCTCAAACCTGGCAATGTTTTTAGTGAGTGATGGAGAGCCTGTCTATGTGTTCCCCCACATAATGGGGAATGTTACACCGGGCTAACAAGCAGAGCTGACTGAAAGCTGGTTGCTTCCTGCTGAAGCATGGAGGATACACTGTGTGTTACACCATTGTTCAGGCACACTGATTCCACAACAGTGGGATTACCTCTGCATTACAAGGTAACAGTGATAAGAGCAAATTTCTTTTTCATAATCTAGCTGCATACATAGCTGTAGATAAGGTATTTAAAGGGAAACAAGCAGACAAAGCTGCAGAGGTGGGCTTGAAGCTGTGGGCTTGAAGCTTAACCCCATTAATTTTGTTTCCAAGACAAACTTTCAATTAAGAAACCAGAGAAACCTTAAATCAATAATGTAACTTTTTAGCATATATCTTATTTTGTATCTAAAGTACAATATCATCATATGCAACATGTATTACAAGAACATACTACGGTATATGTGAGGCAATGTATATTACCTTACATTTTCTATTACATGTTGTACATTTTGTACAGATGTGCATTTATAAATAATTGTGTGTAGAAATATAAAATCAAGTTTACATCCCAATTTAAGGAAAGTTTTAAAGATAAATGGCACTCAGTATAGCTGAACAATCTCACTTCCCCTCCCCTTCAAATACATGTCTCTGGCTTAAAGAGGTACTATAGCAAAGCACGAGGCAGTTTACTTTACAAAGTACAACGTTGAAGTGCTTTCAGAATCCATTGGCATACTGCACTCCAGCAGCTTTGATTTCATCTCACAAGATTTAAGAAGAAATTCACTTAATCAGTACAGCTAGGCTCAGTTTACCAACTTCTTTTAATACTTTAACATCTTTGTTGGAAACTGCACTGTGAACCCTCAAAATCAATCATCACAACTTCTGCTGGCAATTAGGATCGAGGAAATTAAACCCAGGAGACACTCCAGTTGTACATACAAGGCTGATCCCCATGGGGGAGGTTGCTTCACCTACTAGAGCATGCCAGAAACATCTCTTAAGGCTTTACATCATCACCATACTGTAAAAAAACCTCAGTTCTATAAAGTGGCAGCATGATATATGTTGATATATGTTGTAGGCCTCTGTAATTTTCAGAGAGCTCTGACTTTAGCATTGCTACATTAGTAGAGCCCATACCATACATTGCTTCATCTGTGGTACCTGTCTGTTAAACAAAAATGAGCAAACAACAAGAGATCATCAGTCAGTTCCAGATAACTCTCTTCTCAATAAAGTTCTGCTGAGTTTAAATTCCAGATGTCTAAATTAGCAAGTACAGGATCCCTTCAGCTTGTCACTTGAAACACTTGTTACTGTATTTGCTGACTTCACTCTTCACCCAGCTGCACAGGTTCCCCTAGGATAACAATGCCTGCGATGGATAATAGCTTAGCATTTGGGGAATAGGAGAAGCAATATGAATTTTCAGGAAGACTGGGTTCTTTATAGTTCTAGTTTAGTTTAGTTTAGTTAGTTTCGAGGCCTTTACAGAATGAGTCAGGCAGATTTGAAAACATTTTAAGTATCACTCATATTTTCAAATGGTTTATGTCTTTGCAGCTGTCAGGGAAAAACTTATTGAAGGGCTCAGCTTTGGCCTCACTTTGTTTCTATCAAAGGTAATGGTTTCAATGTTTTCAGTAGTAGCAGACAGTTGACACAAATCTTTGGGAAATCCCATCAATGTTGTCTCCTGAGTCTGAAGACAATGCATGATGTAAAGTTTTGTGGGTTTGGGGAATGGTGATGCTTGTTTCACTTTTGTTTGGTTTTACTTATCTCAGGGTGTTAGGAACAACACTGCAGAAAAAGGATGGACTAATAATATTCTCATATATGTTTTTAGTAGAAGGGATAATTATAAGAGTAATTCAAGAAAAAAAAAAGATCTGTACATAACTAAAAACTAAAGAATGTGTGCAAACATGCTGTAAAGAGAGGTTTGTAAAGACAGCCTTATCTAAAATAACAAAATTATAAATACATCCAATATAAAATAAATATAAATGTATGCCAAAATGTATAAATGTTATAAATGTATCTGATTAAACTTTACCATGTCTGCATGCACATACGGGGTTTTCTGTCTGGGGTTTTTTTAATAGTGAAAATTTCACCAACGAATGCTTTTTCGGTGCAATGACAGTGTACTGTTCCCTATACAGAGCCATGCATTCCTGCAGTAATAGTTTTCAATGATGATTTTAAAGCAGCACTCTTGAAATTTATTCTTTTAAAAATAGATGTTTAGAACCTGCATTTTATAAACTCCATAAAATTATCCATTATCTTTATTTCCTAGGTTTCCTTAACTGCTCCTTGAGTGCTATGACTAGACTTTGATATATCAACAAACATAATTTATGACATAATTTGTGCCTGGTTGATATGTTTACTTACAGGTTAATATGTTTACTTACTACATTATATAGCAGTTGATTTAGGATTTCCCGTTTAAATTACCCTGTCTATTTAGAGGCCTTATTTGACAACGTTTTCCATTGCATTGTCTTTTTCTTCCTGTCAGGTGAATCAATAATTTAGTGATATATTTTTCATTAAATAAACATAAAAACTGATAAGCACAGTTAGCCCAGGAAAACACATGCAAGGAAAATGGAAATATTTATTATATACTTAAACTACTTCCTTGCTACAAAATAGCCATTAAACTAACCTCTACATCCCTAGAGCAGCCTTACAAAACACTAATTCATATTTAACATCAAACAGCAGACTCTTACCCAGAAGCAGATGCAGCTTCAGTTTAAAGGAAAAAAAAAGAGAAATTTCATTGCTGCAAACTCAGGAGCTCTGAGCCAGACCAGTGCAGCTACAGTTTGTGTTCTTTTGCATTCTCTCCACTTGTTGTTTGAGGCAGATGAACTGATTGCAGAGAAACTCTAAGCAAAGACTGAAGAGAGCTAGTAATGGGAGGTGTAGAGAAACTACTTGTTGTGTTTAGCTGGTCCAGAATTTAAACAGAACCTTAGGAGCATTGACTTGAGCTGTTCAAAGTGTCATTCAATGAAAAGCTCAGAAAACATTGTTCCTGTGTTGTAGCAGCATTTTTTCTTTAGTCAAGGCGGACTCTTCATATTTTCAATTAAGATGAGCTTTATACAGTGTCTGTACCAAAAAAAACCACCAAAAAACCAACAAACCCTTATATTTTAGGAACATAAATAAATGCACACATACCACAACTATAAAATTTTAGCTGATCTAATTTGGCTTTTTCTAATAGTAGCCCCTACATTTAAATTCTTACAGATTATTGACAGCAGGGTTTAATGCTGTGGGACAGAAACAACTCTCTAGGTTTGATTTTTTTTTCTCTTTGTATGTTAAGAGAGGACTTACCATTAATCTAAAATTGTCTTACAATTGCTTAATTTTATAGTTTAAAAACCCTTTTCCCTATTTTTGTCAATCAACGTAGTATTTCAGAGAACTGTGATGGAAATGCTTTTCTATACTATCAGAAAAATAATAATCTAGATTTATGAATCACTTTCTTCTATTTATGTGGGTTTGACAATTTCAGAGGGTGATTCAGAACCTTAGCAGGATTAAGTACATCTCACAGCCACCCAACTCTCTCCATGAATGAAAGGGGATGCTGGGGATGCTGATTTTCTGTGTACACACAGCTCATTCTGGCTGTAGCTAGGCTACCAGGAGTAGGGAACCCTTAGCTGCTCATTACCACCCCCACCATAGGTTTCTACCTCCCAGGTTCTGCCAGTGTAACTTGTCTGGTTGCTCCCCAGCCTGTGTTGAAATGAGCCAGGCCCACTCACTTTCAGTGGCAGGTCTTTGCAGGTCCATTTTGGTTTGTCCAAACTGAACTAGAGAGTGACTTTTTGAAAGACTGGGCCAGCAGGATGGGGGGCAGCACTTCTCAGAGGATTTTTATGGTCAAGGGGGTGGAGGAGTCCTTGACCTAACAAAGCTGCCCCTGAAATGGGGCAGCACTGCAGGTACCTTCTTGTCTGACACGAGAGGGCAGGACAAGTGCTGTACTGCAAGTGCAGCCAGTTCCAGCAGAAGCTAAATGAGATCTACTGCCCCAGCTACAGACTACTGCCCTGCCTCATTAACTGGAGCTCAGCATTTCCCCAGACTCCACTGTTTGGGAAATCTGTGATTGCTCTTAGCCTCAGTCTTTAAAAAAGTGGTTTGATTAATTAAATACCTCCAGATGCTTGTGTTTCTAACCTAACCCACTTTCATAAGTAGTGAACTAGGGTGTGGCCACATTAATTGATACATTGATAGATCTGACAGGGATCTCTAGTTTCACCTTGTTTAGTGGTAGGTGAAGCAACACCTGAGACCTAAAGCCTTCTGAAGTAGCAGTCATGTCTTCTTCTGCCTGCTTGATATAAACCCCCATGTAAACATCACTTCAGGGTGCTTCTCTTTTCTAATTTTGTTAGCAACTTCATTCTAGAATTGCTTAGACATGCTAGGAATAAATGTGGAAAGCAGTGTATTCCAGGTAAGTTTCCTGCATTCAGAAACCAAATACTAACATCACACTGGAGACATGAGCATTTGCTCTAAGAAAGGGCTGACACAGAACTGAAGACAGGGCTACTGCAAGTAGAATTACTCAACAGAAGGTTTAAGATGATAGAATCACTTTTCTGGAATTCTTGTGTAACTGAAATTAGACTCTTTCCCTCTCCATGTAGATGATTTCAAGGTTTACTACTTTTAATACTAGTTTATTGCAAAAGGTGAAATAATTTTTGGAGCAGCTTTTGTACAAAAGGAAAACAGAAGGTAAGACTTTAAATGGGGGAGAGAAAAAACACTGTAATAATGATATTTGCCTCAGCTTATTGTCCATATTAGTACTTAGAATGTCTTGGCTGGTGAGAAGCTGAGACAGATGAAGGCCTTTGCTATTGCTTCAGCAAATCATGCAAACCAATGAGCTTGTATATAATAGGCAATAAGTTGCCTTGTGGACTTACGTAATAGAGTAAGAGAGCTTGAATGCTGCTGCATCAAGGCCTAACAGATTTCTTAACCACCGAACTCAAATTCTCTGATGAAATTCTACCTGAATGTAAAAAATCGACTTTTTGTGAGGGTGGTCGGACACTGGAACAGGTTGCAAAGGGAGGCTGTGGAGTCTCCATCCTTGAAGATATCCCAAATCCAATTGGACAAAGCTCTAAGCAACCTGCAGTATCTGGCCCTGCTTTCAACAGAGGGTTGGACTATACAGTCTGCAGAAGTTCCTTCCCACTTCAATCATTCTGCGGCCTCATTCTCTGAGTCTGTGATCTTGAATGTTAACAACACATCAGCTGATCATAGCATGAAAGTGTTCAAAGTAGTCCAAGTTCTATGGTGTGTATGGTGTTAGCCAGACTTCTACTCCAGACTTCATTGATCTGATTCCTCTCTTCCTCTTCTGACTTGTATGGAAACTGTGTATACCACATGCTCTGTTTCTGCTAATAATCAGGAGAAATTAATGGCAAAAAAAATAGATTTCAAAATTTAACTGCCTAATGTATGTGTGAAACTAATTGCACCTTTATTGATTAGTACAGTAGAAAAATTGGGTTTGTTTTCTGTTTTGTAGTAACTAGCTACTAAACATCTGTTTTCTGCTATTCCCTGAAGTATCTGTGCAGAGGACTAGTGAATGAAAGTTCAAGAGGTTTAAAGTTGTGGTTGTAGTGCTTCAAGGTGGTAGAGATGTCCCCTAAACAGTGGTAGAAGCAGCTTTGCTGAAACCTATGACACATTCCAAAAACTTGATAGATAAGGCTACCAGATAATTCCTGTGCTTTTTAACTGAAAACTGTAGCAGCAGGCCAGCCAGCCTGAACTTAAATTCTTTTACAGAGAAAGTGTCACACAGACACAAAGGGATGAGTATATGGGTAATAGAAAAACAACTTGCTGCTATTCTTAGGTTTCTGGGAATTTCACCTACAACCTGCCACTGCCCAGAGATCTGATAGGAACTTGCAAGTGACAGAAAGCAAAAAGAGAAAATTTGTATTGACACAGAAAATACTGAGGGAGTGAAGAAAAGAGACCAACTGTACTCTTCTACCCATCAACAACTTTCCTGAATGATTTCACCCTGAGGTACAACGTTTCCATTGAACCTGAATTTGGTTCAATTGAGGGAAAAGGGCATCTGCAAATAAGTTATTGGCTCTATCGGTTCTTTTTCTTGCTGTCTCACTGCTAAAATTTTGCTTTTCCTTCGTACTGCTCATTAGTTGTAGATAACTATAAATTACGTGTCAACAGGATTGCTTCTCTTCTTCCCACAAATCCAGGGAAAATTACCTCTTCAAGTCTACTGGACTTCCTCTCTGCCTGTTACCAGGCTCCTAGTGCTCTCATGGAATTGTTGTTGCTGTCTCCTAGCTGCAAATTTAAAGAAACTGGAGTGACTGTGGAAATAGGGTGGGGACAGTTTTAGAACTGAGCTTATGCATATGCAGGAAAAGAACCAGCAAAGAGTGCCTGGGAAGATGATGGAATATGTGTTTGCAGAGACATTCCAAAATTGACAAAGTCTTCAGCTGCCTGCATTAATGGAGCAGAGGGTTTTATTTGATGACCTCCTGAGATTCCTTTCAACCTGAATTATCCTGCAAGTCTAAAAGTAGAGAGAAAAAATGGAAAAGGAATATAATCAAATGGGGAAGGTAGCAGTAGAACTAATAAAAAATTCCAATTCCTCCCCCCCCCCAAGTTATTTTGGTTTGGAATGAGATGTAGGACTAACCCAAACTTTTTGGATGGCGTAGGAATAAATCACTGCACATATGCATAATTCTCCTGTGGATGGCATTTCATCTGTATTAATGGAGGGCTAACTCTGTTTTCTCCTTCTGAATGGATGGTACACAGTGAAGCTGTAGTGGGTTGCTCCCATCATCCATTAATGATTAAAGACACCTGGGGAAAATGCTGGAGAACAGGTGGGAAAAAAAAAAAAAAAAAAAAACAGAGAAAAGTTAGGTCATTCTGACCTGTTTCTTTCCTATGTTACTCAGTACCGAGGCAATATACTATGTAAGGTGAGCCTGAATTTCTGATTAACAGAGGCATCTCCTGTTAAAGGCTATATTTCCCGTCTTTCTGTGTTGAGCTATACCACTTCGTACAAACTATTTAAATGTACATGAATAGCATGTGAACAAGTGGGTGTGACTCAGTAATTTGGTGGTTTACAGATGTAACTGGGAGCAAACCCAGCTGAGTTCTTGCCCTGGTGAATTATTAGCATAAATTATTTAATTACTACAAATTGTTTAAGCTCAACAAAGCTCTTGAAACTGTATTGAGACTGGAATCTAACCTCTCCTGCTCGAGATACTGTAGCTTGTCAAAATAATGTTGCGGGAGAATAAAGTATGAGTTCAAATGCCCCCAGGTAAATGGGAAAATGAGGCCTCTGGCTGCTGTGTGATGCTACATGCACATCCTAACCACAGCTCTCGGCTAAAAGGCAGGTGGCCAACCCCTTGGAAAAGCTTTGGTTTTCATTCTGCTTCTTCTGCAGGTACTTGAGAGGGATTGTTTCGTTTCAAGCTGTTAACAAGTAAATTGCTTTTATTTTTGTCTTTAAAACTAAAAGAAAAAAAAAAAAAGGTAGGTGTCATTTGAACCTCAAATGAAGAATTGATTACCCCACCTCGTAATGGAGTGTTTCTCTCAGCGGCACTGGTTTGTCTGGGCAGTGATTTATCAGGGCAGTGTAATGAGGAGACCTGATACAACAGCATGTTTGCATCTGGAGGATGGATGGATTTACACGGCAAAACAAACCCCAGGGTTGCAAAAGGCACAACAGTAGCAATGGAGAAAGACTGCGGCTGATTTCAGTCGAGGAGAGGGAACCGGAGCATAGGAGAGAAGGGACGTACATTTGAACAGGCTGAGCTGATGCACCTGTACGAGGACCGACCCCTGCGGAGC
>VWZU01019067.1:1012572-1042078 GCA_013397095.1 Sterrhoptilus dennistouni
TTTTTTGAGTAGCAGCATGCATAGTTTTTTCCTCATCCAGGATTAGACTCTTGGTAGAAAAAAGAAATGAAGCTGTGCAGTAGGAAGAATACCCTAATTTTTTAAAGCATTTATTAGGGGGAATTAATTTTACTTGCAAAACTAATTCACATTGGCTTGGCAGTGAGCACTATTCTATCCACTGAAAACAGATCAAAGAACTAGTTGTAAACAAAGGTTAATGATAAGATGCTGGAGGACCTAAATGAGGAAACAATAGTTAGAAGGGTATTGCAGGAGTTGGTATTAAATTAGTTAACGTGTAGTCTTCATTAATCTAAACCAAGAAATAAACAGCATTTTAAAATTGCATTTATGAACTAGCTCAAATTCAGAGCTGCTCTGAGGATAAATAATTAGAAGATATAGCATGTATGGGGAAACGATTCATGGCATTAAATTTAGTCAAATGCATAGTTCTACTTGAAAGGAACTGAGGGGTAGAAAAATTTTAGGGAAAGACTGCAATAAACCCTGAAAAATACTTTGGACTTGAGACATCTGCTCCTCTTGCAATGTGCTTTTTTTGTTGTTGTTTTGCAAGCTTTTACCTTATTTTGGTTGGTGAAAAAAATTGTAGGAGGAATGACCATAAGCATTACATCATGGAAATTGCAGCTGCAAGAGTGAGCCAGGAAATCTATGGACAAATCCCCTTGCAGGCAGTGTATCAAGATGTGGCTGAACCAAACAGCTCGCAAAGAAGGGAGGAAATGTTGTTCAGAATGCTCATGTGCTAGGACAGTTAAGGCTTTCTGCCTTTCTAATTTCTAGCTTCTTAATGTGGTAGTTAGAATGAAATTTGCATCTGCTTTTTTTGTCTGTTTTGTTTTCATGTGAGTATGAAAGGACTAATTTCTCTCCCATCAGAGCCAAGGTGTTGAGTTTCGGCTTGTAATAAAATCCTTCAGAGAATGAACCATCTATTTAATTTTATACCAACCTTCTACTGTTTGTTGCTTCTCATGTACTTGTATTCTCATTTTTCAGGCTTTTTTATGTACTTCTTTATAATAAATCTATCCATAATAGTGCAAACAAAATATTTATCCAGGAGCTGGACGTTGTAAATGTGTATCTTTGGATCTCTCAAAAGATGTCAGTGACTTTACTGCTTTGGGTTACTGTACTCTCATTATAAACTGCTTATATTTCAGAGTTTTGGTTTAAAAAAAATGAAGCTTTATGTTTCTTTTGTGGTGTATCTCTACCAGGTAGCCTTGCCTTAAGAACAGTAAAAACAAGAAATTGACCTGTATTTTCTATTAAATGTGTACTTAAAACCATTGTCTAGTTTTCTGTTTTCAACCTAACAGCTCTGTAATGATGTTGGCATTGCAGATACTGCGGTATTACTTTGCTGTGTGGAAACAGTGGTTCTTATGTACACTTCACAGCTGGTGAAAGAGCTGTGTATACAAATAAGCTCAATGTTAATATTCTTTCAGGGTTTTTTTAACATTCTCTACTATATATTAATAG
Organism: Sterrhoptilus dennistouni; assembly: GCA_013397095.1. Classification (NCBI taxonomy): domain Eukaryota; kingdom Metazoa; phylum Chordata; class Aves; order Passeriformes; family Zosteropidae; genus Sterrhoptilus; species Sterrhoptilus dennistouni. Next base: position 1,014,094 of record VWZU01019067.1, read on the forward strand.
TCCTTTGTTTTTTCCAATCCACTCAAAGTAATTTTCTAGGTTGCTCTTAAAAATAACTGGGGGTAAAAGCAAGTGGAAAAAAAAAAAGGCGATTGCTGATAGACAGTCTTATGGCTTGAAAGTTATGCAGCTGTGACAGATCTTGCAAAGCTTAGCTACAGCTTAAGTTGCAATCTTACTGCCAGTATTTAGTGCTAATTGAGATGTGACACAATGTGTGGTCATCTGAACCTAAAACTTGCTAGTAGTTCAAATGTCAAAAGCATATTTAGCAATAGCCAGTCATCTTCTTTCCTTGTGTGTACCTCTGTGAGGGGAAAAAAAAATTACTGTTGTCTATGTCCTTATTTGCTTTATTTTTAATGTTTGTCTCTTGCAGGCATCCATACAGTATCACACACAGCAGGCCTATAGGGATTACTTTATAAATATAATACAGGCAAATGATGGAGTACAGCTGAAGAATTACTGAGGCTGGAGTGCTGCCCTTGTCAAGTGGTTCAGTGCTTGTGCTGGTCTCTGGTTTTGCAGCACAGAACCTGCAGCGTGGGTATCCCTGTTCCTGACTGGTTTATGATGTACAGCACAGTATTCAGGGTGCATTTTGGTGTGGCTGGGGTGTCATGTGAGATATGGTGAGCCATGGTATTACGTCATGGGGAAAAATGTGCCAAGGGGCGGGGTTACTTAGTACATTTTGTTGCTTTGAAACCAGAAGTTCTTCAGTAGTTTGTCACTAGGACAAAAAACGGGGGAAGGGTTCCTGTGGAAAAGTTAAGAGCAAAGGCTTTAAGGTTTTCGTAGTATGTACATGAAAGTCCTGCGACTCCTGATAGTAGTGCAGACAATGTCTGCTTGTGGCATGCCAAGTTCTTTGGAAACTCTGCTTGGCGCAAATCCATTTGTGTATAAATTCTCTTTTCCCCAGGGAAAGGAGAAAGTATTGCAAAAACTGGTATGAAGAACCACATCAGCTGGGACTCATCAGAACTCATAGAGGGGAAAACAAGTTTCTGTTCCTCTTTTAACAGATACATTGTAGCCATATCTGACAGCTTTTTTTTTTTGGATGTGTGTATTAGCTGCAATAAATAGAGTAGATGGAGTCCCAGGCTGCCTGCAGCTGCCCCGTGCCACTGCATTCTTGTCTGTTGCACTGACTCAATTGTTTGTGCAGCTGTGCAATAAAATGATTTTGCTGGAGCAGGGAAGACTATATAGCTATGATTTGTCTATATACTATAATATTTATGCATTTGTTTAAGCAGGAGGCTATTTTTCAGGTGGATCAGTTACCTTACTCATGACATGGCCTCCCACGCAGCTCTGCCAGTGTATTGGAGAGCCAAGGCTGGGAGGATGAGCCCAGCTGCCAAACACCTGGACTTGCAGTGATTGCTGAGAGGAGGGAGCAGGTCAGAAATTGAAATGAGGGCGTGTCAGAACCCCTTGCTGCTTATTCACACCTCTGAAATTACTCCATGTCCCCCCATGGAGAAAAGTTATGTGGCCTTCAGAATTGCTGTTGGATTTTCTAACTTGAGAGGGAACGCTGGGCTAATTAATTATCTAACTTAATTGAAGTATGTTGTGTAATATATCACAGTAGTTAGTATAGAGAGGTTGTGGTTGCATTAAGAGTATTTTAATATGATTTTTCCCCCTTGTGGTTAGCCTCATGAGCAGTTTTTTTTATCTGCTGTCTAGCAGTAGTATTGCCATCTAAAATCAGGCTGCCCTGTCTAACAGAAATGTGGGAGACTTATCTTTCATTAGTGCTAAAGAGAATGGGGTAAATTACTGTGTGTTAACTGTGCAGTATTGCAGGTGGAGACTTAATTCTTGTTGACTCTTGCCAATTCCTGCAAGGCTATTGGCATGTGGCAGTGCTATCTTGTGGTAATTTAGCCCTCTCTCAGAGCTCTATGATTTCTAAAAGTGAAACAGCCTGATTGTGGAGTGTCAGTCAACTTCGTTTAGCTTATGATGAGTTTTTTAGCTTGGCTTCCAAAGGACATGGATCATGCCGTCTTTCTGTCCCTACCCCTGTAAATCTAAACTCTCTTCACCACTGTGAGGAAAATATTATAAAATCTCAGCGAACTTCCATATAAATAAGTCCTGCCCAAAACAGGAAGGATACTATTTGTGTTCCCTCTCGGGGAAAGGTGTTAGTTTGTTAGAAGTTTGTTAGAATTGAGAAAATTCATATGAGAGAAACAGATCTTATGAACCCATGGACATCAGAAAAGCTGTACCCAGCTGTATCCTGTATTGTGAGTTGGAGAGGAAAGTTGTAGGACACAGGACTTTGTTACTGACAGGGATAATGGAATAGCTTGTTTTTGTTTCCTTTCTGACTTCTGATGCTCCTAGCATCACAACATCAAACTGTAGTAACTCCTTGCTAACCAAACTGGAAGACTTTTAGAAATGCAAACCTGAAACGATCCTGCAGGTGACTGGTGAGGCTGCAATTGCATAGGGAAAAGTCGGGCTCCATTTTGGATGCCTGCCTGTTGCTGTTCTGAGTCGCTCTACGCTGTGCGATGCTGCTTAACTTCCTGCTGTTTTCAAGCTACTTACACGATCAGTCCTCGGCTTTTTTTTTTTTTTTTTTTTTTTTTTTTTTTTTTTTTTTTAATTGCGTTTCTGCGGGGGTCNTTTAAAGCAGCTGCTCCTGGGGCATGCTTCCTTTCTGTCGGGAGAGTGCACAGTAACAAAGCCACATTTTATTCCTGGTGGGGGGATGTCTTTCTGTGAGTATGTTAGAGCCCGATGCCAGGAGAAGGCACTGGTCAGTTGCTGCAAACTGGTCATTTTCTCTGCTCCAAACCAAAGCTCTCTACCTCATCGAAGAGACATTTTGTGTCAAAATCTGTGAGGAGGTTTGAATTAAGATTGAAATGGAAAGAAAAGGGAAAAGATAACTAGCCTGCTTTCTTACTGATTGTAAAACCAAACAATAACCAAATTGCCTTTTCTGCTGCCTGTAAAATGCATTTTTGAAATATGCCTTTCTTGTAGTTCTCCTCTACCTGCTGGTGCTCACTCTTTATCCAGGAATTGCTTGCTCTTACCTGGGAAACACAAATGTTTGCAAAATGCGAAGTAACACATCTTGAGTTGTAAGCAAAAGAGAAGCTGGATTTTACGTGTCCTGCCTTCTTTAATTCAACCAACCTTTTTCTAGTACCTTTGCAAGATAAGTTTTACAATGTTCAAGTTGATACTTTGTTCTTGAGGATCGATACATGTTTGTCAAGCTTTCCTGTCAATGTCTCAGTGTTTTACTGACTTAGGCTTTTCTGGTGGAGGAGGTGAGATATATAAGGATATGTGATGTAAGGATACTTCTAAAACTTCCAGCTGAGTGAGGCTGAGAGAAAAAAGGAGTAAAGGAGGTAAAGAAATCATTCATTTCAGTAATGCAGTGTTTTTTTAGTTCATCTCACTGCATGTCATAACAGCTTAAGTTCATGTTTGGGAAAAAATGTGTTAAATTTCTTGAGGATTTCAAAAGCTGCCATAGAGCAAGCCTCAGATTTCCAGTTCCTTACTGTTGTGCTACCAACAGCTGATTAGATGGAGCTTCCACTGGAGCCTGGGGATGCTTTAGTTAATTGGCTGGAGGGGCTCTGAGGGGTGGTGTGACATATCTCTGTACCTGGTGCTCAGTCCTGGGTTCTTGTTTGGTTTTGGTAAAGAGATTGGTTTGAGTACAATGCTGCTTGTACATACTAATGCTGATTTTTCAGGCTGCTTTAAGTTGTTGCAAATGAAAGAGCAGTCAGTCTTCACCATAATCTTTGTTTTGCTGTTGTCTGCATGCTTTTAAGTCTGTGATAAAAACAGTGATTTAATATTTTCTTTCAGTCTCCAGAGGGTGCTGAAGGCAAGGATGCAGCAAAAGTAACTAAACAAGAGGCAAGTATATGTATATATATATTTATGTATTTAATTTTGGCATGTAATTCTTTAATTGGAGATTTGCAGCCATGTATATCAGAAGATTATGCATTTCTCTGGCACTTCTGGTGAGCTGTTTTCAGTGGGAATAAAGACAGTAAACCACATATGTACCCTATCTGTCTTGATTTTGTCTTGGTGTGCTGAGGATTTATACAACTTATTAGTATACCAATAAATTTGAGAAAGTTGTAGGGCTTTCACAGATAAGCTCTGGTGGATCTTGTGGTAAGAGTGTAGTATTTACTGCCTGGAACTGTTGCTCTGTCTCTAGTGGGTTGGCAGAAGAGGGTTAATGCACACACCTCAGCCAGTCTACTTCAAAACTATTCTTAGCTTAAGTGACTGATGGGATGATGTCTTGAATTAAGATACCAGACTCTAAACTGGAGTAGCTGACACATTTGTGTGTTTTCTTTGACTGGATTTGTTTAAAGGACACAGTACATTCTGTTAGAGAAGGCAAGAAGACAGCTGGTAATATCTTGGTGTCTACAATAAAGTTGGCTAGTTTGTTTTTCACAGCCCTTAATGTGAATTTAAAAAACAGGTAGAGAATTATGAGGATTCATTTTCTTAGGTTGCCTTCTTTTGGGGCAGACAAATTTAAATCAGGACCTTGAGAAGAATGGGGGAATATTTAATTGCTCTCTTTGTAAATCTGGGAGCATATTTGATCAAGAAAATAGCAAGTAAATTATTGGCATGTGCTATAGTTTACTTGCATGTAAAAAACGCTTTTTCATAAGGTTCCCCAAGCAGGCTCTTAAAGGAGCTAACTAGCATTGAAGATCTTTCTGAGAATTTTGAGTATATAAAGTTATGAAAAGAGAATGGAAGAGTGAAAGTTAATTTTCATAAAAGAGATTATTGGTGTAGTACTGGGTTTTTGGGAGGCTTTTGCTGCTGAATATATTTGTTAATGATCTGTAGGAGAAAAGGTATTAAAGAAATTACAAAGTTTTCTGAAGTTTACAAAAATTGTCAGGGTAGTCAGAAGTGAGAGAGGCTGAGAAGGCTGTTATGTCACTGATAAATAACTAAGTGATAAAATATCAAAAGAAATACAACATGGAGAAATGCAAATAATTGAACGGGGGAGGGGAAAACCCAGTGGTGGTCACCAAACTGTTAATCAGAGAAGAGATTGTAAAATCACAGTGAATAGTTACTAGAAAATGTCAGTAGTTCTAAACAGTAACTAGAATATAGGAAAATATGCTAAAGGACAGAGTAAGCATCAGTGTATCACAGGATTAATTTGTTGTGCTCTCAGATGTGGGAGTAATAAATTAAGCTCTCCTGATAGAGGCCGTGATAGAATTAAAAGGATAGCAAGTACGCTGGGACGAATAGAGGGTGTAGAGCAGCTTTTTAAAAAATAACCTGAACTAAAAAACCAAAGAACACAGTTTTTCTAGGATTCTTCATCTTTTTATATAATAGAGTTGTGATAAAATAATTAGTATCACAAAGAAAGGCACTTAGGGAATTACTCTTCATGAAAGCTGTAAACAAGAGGAATCTAATGAAAGTAAGAGGCAAGAAGTTAAAAGGAGAGACAGCAGAGGGGGAAGGTTTTGTTTTGTATTTTCCACATAGTGCATAATCCTGTTATGGAACTCATTGACATAGGATGTTAGGGAAACTGAAAGTGTAAATCAGTACTATGTTTTTAAACAGATTTGTCTAGAAAATAACCCTTGAGGACTTCTTAAACGCATGATGTGTATATGATATGCAGGTTGGAAAGTTGGCAACTTCAGACTGCCAGAAGCTGGTGCAGGAGGAGAGTGCACAGAGTTGCTCTCCCCGCTCCTTTTCATAGACTCTTTCTGTAGATGTTTGCTAGCAGGCCAGTGTCTCTTGGGTGAGCTGCTAATTTCTGGGTTAGTACAGCTGTTTGGAGGGGACAAAGGTTCCCAAAGCACATGAAAATGTGACCTTCGCTGAATTGGCTGTAGTTCCCTCCTTATAATCAGATAACACAAAAATACATACAAACTCCAAATGAGAATTAAAATTACTTAGCTGTCAAGCATTTTTGAAGAACTTACGGTTTGTGGTGACTTTCTTATGGCAAACAAGTCATGGAACGGGAGATAGGGGAGAGAATTATAACTTCTCTAAATTAACATATCATCCTTTAAAAAGTAGATACTAGCAAAATATTTCAGTTCCTAAATGTTAAAGGGATAGAAATAATTGGTTAAGAAAGCAGATTTGTGAAAGATGATACCTTGAGTTAGATGTTCTTTGGTTACCTGGCCAACAGAAATGCTTTGTTTATCCTGTTGTAAAATAATGCTAGGCTGCTTCTTAAGTGGTTGATATGCTAAATTGCCAAGAAAAGAGAGGCTTAACCTTTTTACTGTTAATGATGCATAAATATTTCATAGCTGAAAATAGGTATTTTCTTGACCTCTATTTTTCTGGATGCAGATTCAAACTATTCACTACTGCTTTCCACTAAGAATTCTTGAATGGTTCCAATGAACACAAATTACAGCATTCTTCAGATATTAACAAGAGCTTTTTCCTGTTGCAGGATGTGGAGAGCCATGTTTTTTCAGCTCAACTTAAATGCTTAATATGTAATTAAAAGTATCTTGGTTCTCTTTATAAGCTGAGTTATGTTGGGTATTTGTTGCATTTTAGTTCTCCTTTTATTTTGGCCGCAGGTGTAATTCTAGTTTTATGACATAGACCAGACTTTAGCTCAGTTTATTAACCATTCTGTGTAACTGGGTGAATCTATTTTAATTAATACAAAAATATTGTGAACAAGCTAACAAGTATTTTTAAGACTTCAGTAGTAAATTTATTACAAAGAGCAGGATGAAATAAAATTTAATAGGGAAAGTGTGTTGAAGTGATAAAGCTGGAGAGAAGCAGGATATCTGGTTCAAGTCTTTCGTTTTGAGATTTGTGTTGAAATAGAAGAAATAATTTCTCTCTCTCATCCTGCAGCTGTCTTTGTGCACCTGGACTCTCAGAGCGAGTGTGTGGAGAACTGAGGAAGTGGAAGGACTTAGTTTCATGTTTTGAAATTTTAGTGTACTGATATCCTCTAGAGAAGGATGTTAACTTTATTCAGCTGTTAATCAGATGGTATTTGTGCCCACTATTACAAGTGACATCTGCTAGATTCTAAAAACATCATTCTAAGTGTGTATGAAAAAGGTTATCCTTTGCACAGGTATTCAAGCTTACTGGGTTTGTGAACCTTTCATAGAGCAGGAAGGGACTCAGAAGTAGTTGTAAAATGGATGTGTGTGTGAAGTATTTGTGAAGGATTTGTGTGTGAACTGTGTGGAGATTTTGATCCTTAGGATTTTAGCTTTTAAATTTTTTGTATATTTGTATATAATAATGTATGTTTTGTGTATTTTGTATATTTGTAATCCTGGAATTCTTTAGTGTATAACTCTAAACTCCATATAGGGTGTTAGCTACTATTTTCCCATTTTGGTCAGATAAAACAATTTCTCTCTAGGTCTGGAAATCAAGGACCTTACTGTCTTAGGCCCCGAGAATGTAAACAAAAGTGAGTTGGGGAGGAGCAAACTTGGAGTAAATTATTTCATTATCTGAAGCTGTAATTGGAATATTAAGCCAAATGTACAAATGGACCAGACTTATAGAAGTATGAAAACTCCTGACCTGTTGTCCATTTCAGGTGTAGCCCCTGGGGAAGCTTTGTCTGCCTGAAATGTACCAGGAGGCCTTCATTAAAAAGAACTGGTTTTTATTACCTTAATTTTGTCTGACCTCTGTTTTTAGGTAGTCCCAAGAAGGCATCAGTTCAGATGGTATAATTCCTGAACAACTTTTATTTCTAACTTTCACATCACTCTGTCTCTTTACAATTTTGAGTGTCCAAGGTGAGGAAGATGTGAATTGTGTTTGGCAATAGACATGTATTTTGGTAGATGCATATTTTATGCTGTCCTGTGAAATTACTGATACTATATTGCTTTGAAGGCTTTTTCCTGTAAGCCTATAAAAATGTTCTTTTTTTTTTTTTTTTTTTTTTCCTGTAGCCCACAAGACGATCAGCAAGACTGTCAGCTGTAAGTATGTGTAGTACCTCCTGGTATATTCATAAGCACATATGGTTTCTCAGACCAAACAAGTTTTTACATTTTATTTGATTCAATTTTTATTCATGCCGAGGGATATTTAAGAACTCCAGCAATTAAGTTATATTTGTTTTCTTGGTTTCAGGTTGTTCTGACAAAAGATATATTTCCCCACTTCAGTGCAAAACTGTCTGTTAGATGCAGTATTGACTTTGTTTCATTTTGCAGGCTGATGTTAGTTGTGGAAATGCAGCTACTTCTCAGAAAAGGAGAAGGAGCTGTGTTTCAAGGACTTCATTTGATGCCACAGCTAGTACTTGGTTTTAGTTCCTTTTCTCTGTTAGAATATAGTTGATGGGGTTTTTTTTAATAGGTACTACTAATCTCCATGTTTTACTCGTAGAATGACTCCCAAATTACTTTCACTTCTAGATGAGTGAACTAGTGCAAACAGGTGTGTACAGAGATGAGGTGCATTTGTGCAGTAAGGTTTTTCAGACTTTTTCTAGATGCATACTATTGAGCAGGAAGTAAGGGAAGGTGTGGGGTGGGAAGCAGGGTGTGGAGGAGGCTGGCTTCTGTCTAACATGTTGTGCAACTAAAAATGTTTTATAGAAACCTGCTCCACCAAAACCTGAACCCAAACCAAGGAAAACAACAAAGGTAAATACTCTTCCTTTTTAGTTACCATCATTTTAGTCAATAGTAAGCAAGCATAATCCTTCTTTATGTTGCAAACAGTTCAATTCACAGCAGGTTTTTTTTTTTTTAAGACATGGGCTTCCCTGCCCTCTCTGCAGCTCCCTGCCCCCCCTCCCCGGAAAAAAAAGCACAAATTAGATCATTCTTTTCTTTCTGTTCCACCCCTTCCTGGCCTCATTACTGGCCCAAAGAAAATGTCTTGCCTGTTTGATATGCAGACCATGTTAGTTTGTAGTGAATTGCTAGTTTAAGAAGATTTTTTACCTTTACTACACCTTCCCAGGAAAGTACAGGCTTGGTTGAGTAAAGTCTACCTGAGACCCACCCAGCAATTTCTACAAAAGCATTTGAGGTTACTCTCTGTCATTCTGTTTCCTTGTCTAGAGGTGCAGTACTTCATTTTTTACTGCTTGAAGCCTGGCTGTTGCTGAGAATGCACAATTATAATTAAAGGTGAAATTAAATATATTTAAATTGAATGGTTTGGGTTTTCTGGGCCAGTTACAGTCAAATTAAAATCTTATTAGTATTTGAAATACCTTTTCAGGATTTTTGCATATAAACCATGTACTTCAGAAACTGTAGATTTATATGCACCTTAGGGGAATGTTGAATAAGAGCAATTGCTTTATTGGGGGAAAAAGCCTCCATGATGGACACTGAGTGTAGCACTCCTCACGCTTCCATTTTTCAAGTCCTTTTATTGTCATCTCAGTTGGGCAAGTGCCAGGATACAAAGTCCATGTGTGAATGTAAAACTCTAACTTTAAGCACTGTGTGATTTATCATATAAAATTACCAATAAAGTCTTGCTGAGTCCATCCTGCTCCCCTCTTAAAAAGAGTATTAATAAAGAAGGGAACGCGGTAACTTCTGTAGTTTCACGTACCTGTGGGACGAGCTCTGTGTCACAGACCCAGTCTAAGCTGTGTAAGAGACATTTGAAACTCATTTTGGGTGACTAAAATCCTTTATGATATTACTGTAAGTAACTTTTTAATACAGTAATCTTTTTTTCCCAAACCCTAACTGGATTACGTTTTAAGGAATATATTAATCTTGGCTTCCTCAACAGAAAACAGCAAGTGTGTACTCTGAACTTGCAATGAAAGATGGTACACATTTGAGATAATTTTTATTGTTAAAAGCTTACATGTTATGAATTTCCTTAGTTTGTTCATTTGTAGGTGAAGAGTTACAACTATGCTCATACCACCTGTAAGCTTCTAAATTAAGCTGCTATGTAGCACTAAAGCTGAGTAATTCAGGCTGCCCTGGAACTGGGATTACTGGTGCTCTCTCCTCACTGTCCCACTCCCATATGAGGATCAGTGAGGAAAGGTAGTAAATGAGGCAAGGCAGACCTTAATATCCCTGTTCACATCTATTATTTCCATTTTGCATGGAGAATTTGGAGGAACAATTGCATGAAAGATATCCAGTGTTTATCAGAACTACTTGAAATACTAACGTAAAATAGTAAATGCAATAACAATAAGTTTTTATCCCATTGCACTTTAAATACTTAACCTATGTCTCTGCTGACCTTTAGATCATGTACATAAATAAGTGCATAGAGAAAGGATTTATAAAAAAATAGGAGACTTCAACATAGGAATTAAGAGCAAATCTCAAAATGAAACTGTGGCTGTTAGAATTTATCAGAAGGAACTATCCTCTGTTTTGTGTTGCTACAGATGGACTTTTATCAGTATTTACATCCCTAGTGTGTTGGCTGGTTCTTTCATTGACATGGAATGCCCATCACAGATGTTTTCAAAGTTAGAAAAGGACAGCCAACAGAAAAAGCTTAATTTTTAAAATCTGATTTAATATTTTATGTTAATTGAAAGTGTAGTGCTATAGTCACACAAACAGTGTGGTGTTTGTGCTTGGCTGAATCAGCTTTCAATATACTGCAATTGGATTTTTTCACACAGATATCCTGTACATACCTCATAGGACAGCTCTACCAAAGTAGTCTGATGTGGTTTTGTATCTTTGAAAAAATTAACAGAAAAACCTAAACAGGCAGACACCACCATTTTCTAGAAATGTTGAATCTCTGTGTAACTTATGTGGGTTTACAGTTTCCAGGTAGCCTTTAGAGAGTTTTCTGTTTCCGTCCAGCACATTAAGCTTACCAAGACTTGCTGTTTAGTTCACGTGAAAGTTGTTTTGATGAAGATGCAGGATTCTGGCTACTCATACAATGTCTATGGCCATGTTTTTAATCTTCTGTCAGAAGGAACCTGGAACAAAGGCCAGCAAAGGTGCTAAAGGGAAGAAGGATGAAAAGCAAGAAGCTGCAAAGGAAGGTACTACACCATCTGAAAATGGTGAAAATAAAGCTGAAGAGGTACTTTCCACACATACCTCCTGCTGATTGAATCAGTGTTGTTTAATTATCCAGACTTTCAGACATTGTTAGCATGTTCATAATGTTTCTTTTTATTGCCCATAATGTTATTGCAGATTCGCATCTCGCTCAACTGTTAGTGTTTCAACATCCAGAGGTGCCCCACCCAGCACACTGTCAGTAAAAGGGCAGATTGAAACAATGAAAGTTAAGGGTGCGGTAGAGCATTCAGCATGTGTGCAGTGAATAGAAACAGGTGGTAGTGTGGTGCTTTTCAGTGTGAACGATGGAAGCTGACAGGTAAGGCTTGTATTGCTTTTGAAAAGCTGGGACCAAGGAGTTGAGAAAAGTGTGTGACTGCCTGTTCTGGTTGCTTAGGTGTCCTATGGACACAGGTTTGGAGCTGTTGCAAGTAAGAAATCAAAGGAGTAAGGATAGCTTGGGTGTTTAGGTACCTAATAGCGTTTCACTGTAGTAATTTAATTTTTCTCTTTCTTCTCCACAGGCTCAGAAAACTGAATCTGTAGGTGACAAGAGTGAATGAAATACCATGAAAATTTTGGGTTGATTTTATGTACCTCTTGGACAACTTTTAAAAGATATTTTTATCAAGTATTTTGTAAATGCTAATTTTTTTAGGACGATGATAGCTGACATATTAAACTGTATATGAACATTTCCCTTCTCATAACAGTGCTTTTAGAAATTCCCATTGTTGCCAAGTAATATAAATATCAACTTAATATTGCAAGGTATGTGTAAAATTGGATCAGCATTCCATACACTTGCTTTAAGAAATTATGTCTTGTGCATATGGTGATGTTTTTACTGTGTGTATTTGAATTTTTCATGCAGTTTTTCTAGAGCAATAATCAGTGGTGCTTTTGTACTTAGGTTTTATGTGATTTTAATGAAACATGGATAGATGTGGCCACCTGCTGACTATTTTGGGTTCTTTTAATGGATTAAAATAAAAGGTCTCCTTGCCTGCAAAACTAAAGACTCCTAATGTTTTCTCTAAATCTGAGGAATGCCTTACTCACATCTTTGACTGTTACAAGGAAGACTAAATTATTTAGTAACAGTTGTTTTGCATGCAGTGTGTTTCCATTTTTTTGCTGATGTCTGATTAAAAACCACCCATACAGGAGCAGCGAATTGGGATTTTCAGTGCCCTACAATTTAGGGGATTTACAGATAAATTCTTCATAGATACGTTCATCAGATACACTGTCACAGGGTGAGTAAAGTTGCTATATGCTGACAGTATATTGTGTCTTCAATGAACTATCAGCACAGAACAAATTGCTTGATTGATAGAGACACAGTAATTTAAAAGTAGCTTTGTTTCTGCACATTCTCTTTTCATTAATGTGCATTGTAGTCTATGGAAACCTTTCTATCTGTAGCCTCAAATTTAATATGAATAGTAATTACTGTTCTGCTTCAGCTGAGGACAGTTGTTAATACATTGAAATCGCTGTTAAACAGTGCTATATATTTGGTACCTGGTGGAAGTGGAACAATGAAAGTTGGTTTTGAGGTGATTGTGGTGATGTGGTAGATTAGCTAATGATTTTTTAGTGTCCATGTTTCAACTCTGCAGCTCATTCTAAGTACCTTTTATGATTTTTCCCCTTCTCTTTTCTCTAGGGGTCCTGGTGTTTCTATTGTTACTTCTGGGATGGGAGGGGTGAAAGAAAATATGTTCCCTGTTCTTCAGTAGTATTGATTTGTATTGCTCAAGTTGTAGCCATCATGTCTGAGGATACCTTTTACTTGTTTAAGTCAATAAATAAATGACTGTTGCGTGACCTAGCGTTCTATTTATTCCTTGGGAAGAAGTCTCTAGTTGCCTTTTTTAATTAAAACCAAAAAGAAGTCAAGCATATCTACAGTTAAAAATTGAAGCTTGATTGCCAAAACTCTCACTGCTAGGTAGACTAGTTAAGACCTGCATTGATATAAATGTCATACTTTTTTGGTAGTCTTGCTACACCCAGAGAAGAAGAGGCTGTTCTCTGCCGCATGAACTTAGTTTTGTTAGAAAATTTAAATCAATGCTTTGCTTTTGGTGATGGAAGGCAGAGGAATATAACAGACACTGTAGACAATGAGAAGGGAAGTCCTTAGTGTTACCCAGTGATATGTGTTTGGTAATCCTCACATTACTTCTGATCTGCTTTCTGATGGATCCTGTTGAAAGTCTATTAGAAGCTATGGTTGTGGGAAGTTGAACCATCTGAACTCTTTCGCAGAGTCATCAAAGAGCTATTTGTAAGCATTTTTTCAATTTATGAGTTTCTTTTTCCTCTGTGTGTGTACATAAACTCTGATAATTTTGTGTGAATCACCAAGAGATTAGTTGCCTAATCCTATCTAGACACTTGAAGCTCTTGAAATTACCCCTTTAACTTAGATTTTAACTTAGGCATGAGCATCAGAAGACATTTATCTGAACGGGCTTATTTTAAGGAGAGCTCTTTTAATCAATGGCTAAAAGGTGGGCAGTAGTTGGGTCCTTAAACTAATTGCACAATATCTTGACCTAGTAATTTTGGCACAAAATTCTTCTGTTGTCTCAACTGGATTAGGAGATTCAGCTCAGTGCCAGAATTCCATTGGAAGCATTTAACAAAATATCCACTTGGCTAAAGTGCAGTGAAACACACTACCCTGCTGATTCACTTAACGTTTCTGATTTTTCAAAAGTGCTTTGTAAATGTCATGCTTACTTATGTTTTTTCTCTACATGTCAAATTCTCAGAGAAATCTTCAAGGCACTGTATGGAGTTCTAGAACATGTTTTTAAAATTAGAATGGTCACACATTTAGGCATATGTAGCAAGAGTCTTCGTGGGCAGGTGGTGATCTGCAGAGCACCTTCAGGAAGTATGTAAGTATTTTAGTTTTGAAGTGGCAGTTGGAAGTGTCAGGTGTCACATCTCTGCCATACGGAAACTTGTATCATCAGTATTTAATGAGTGATTGCTTTACACTTGAACACGAGGTTTGGAGGGATCCCTGAAAGCAATATTTGTTCTTTGTGGGATGGAACAGATGGGGAAGTCAAGTACATTAAAAAAAAATATGAAGGTGTCCAAGTTTCAGCCAAGGACAGGGTTAATGTTTTGCAGTAGCTGTGAGGGGGCAGAGCCTGGAGCTCTATGGGCGTGTCCAAGACCCAAATGTTATTCAATACCGTCTTACCTCACGGCCAGTGTCCCGGGGTTGGGGAGAAGGGACTCGGTCTCCTGCAAGGAGAAGCATGTCCCGTTCTAGTGGTGAACTTACGGTTCATCGTCCCTCGTTGTTTAGTTATCTCGGGCTTGGTGGGCATTTTGTGCGTAAATCACCCACTCTGGGTACACTTTTGTCATTGGTATAGTTGCTGTTGCTGTTACTCTTCCTTATCTTATTGCTGTTTCTAGTAAATTGTTCTTATCTCAACCTGTGATTTTCACCTTTTGTTCCTCCAAATTTCAACTCTTATCCCTGGTATGGGAAGGAGGATGGGAAGTGAGGAGAGTGATAAGTGGCATCTGGCTTGGGAGAGTCTCAGTGGGAGCACTGAATTGGGGAGGACCATTCCTAAACCACGATGGAAGGATAGACAGTTTTTAAAGTTTAAAGGAGGCAAATGCATCAGAAATAAGAAATGATCCAAAAAAAATTACTCACGAGTAGTTAAAGATTCCCCTTCCCTTAGCCTTATATACTTCTCCTTGGTTGTCACTTTCCACTATTTCCCTATCATTCACTGACCTTGGGCTAATTGCATGTGTCAGCACAAGGTTACGCTTGGTATTTTGTCAGTTCAATGGCAAAGGCAGCTTTTTCTGAACTGCAGATAAGATGCAACCAATTAACAGAAATCCTAATGGAAAATTAACCCTTGTGCTAAACAGCAGAGAAAATTAATTTGTTTTGGTGCATCTTGCTCAACCCTTAAAAGTCTGAGAGTTATTTGGTCTATTCATAACTGCAAAAAGGAAAAACAGGGAAAGAGAAAAGCACTAGCAAGAAAATAAGGATCACTTATTAGAATAAATAACATGCAAGTTACATTTCTAGTGGAATTGGGAAAAGTAATAATTTAGCCCACAATGTCCATTAATATTAAATAAGACAGTAAACTTCTATATGTGAATTAAAGCACTAAAAATACAAGAGACTGTCTATAAACAACTCCAGTATAGCAAGAACTCTCTCACCCTCCTGGCTCAAGGTATGTTATCTTTCTTTTTTTTTTTTTTNCCCTGATTTTTTTTTTTTTTTTTTTTTTTTTTTTTTTTTTTTAGGAAAACTTGAAGAATACTTTCACTGTTAGTTAAATTGCTGCCTACATAATGGTCAGGAGAGGCATTCAGTGCCATTATTTTTGTTAAAACAAGAATTTTCGATTCCTGTTCTCTTTAATATACATACTTTTTGCTTTAAAACTGAACTTATAATAAAGCTGTTGCTTGCCTAGCTATAGCCAAATTGGCTTGCCAAATTGCCAACAACTGCTTTCTAGAATGTCCAGTTCTGTATTTATAATAGATCAGAATGAAATAGTTAACGGTTTTCTTGTAGAAAATGGACAGCATAAGAAATAAACTATTTTGATATGTTATGCCTTTTGTAATGACAGTGACTAACAGGTGTTTGACTAATACAGCAAAATACCCTCACAAGCATCTTCAAAGTGGCTGTAAATGAGTTCTGGTGAAAACTGACTTAACTAACACTAGATTTTAACTTTTGATGCTAATAATAATATGAGTAGAAAATAATATTCGCATACCTGCTAAGATAAGGATTAAGCCAGTAATTCAAATTCATGCTCAAAAAATAAATCTCATTGTGTGAGGCCATTGTGCTTTTTTAGTACTGCATTTATGTTACGGTAGTGTAACTTGTAGGAATTGTTTTATCACAGTTTCTATTCTCATTCAGAAATAAATTTCAGACTTGAAGCCCATAAAAACTGAATTTATACTGGACAATTTCAGGTACTAAGCTGTTTGATATGAATCTTCCAATAATGAAAAATTTAATGGAGAGCAATATAATTTAAGATGACAATGCAGTGACTGGAAAGAGTGATCTTGTCAAAGTCCTCAGTCTATTTCTAAAATGGCTATAAAATATTACTGTAGTTTCTTGCAAAATAAAGGCTGTGGAGCAAGAACTTTTGCCCCATTGTGAGAGAAAGCTGGAAGGCCATTCTAAGCTTCCTTTAGAATAGGAATAATAATAAATCTAATTTCTAAAAACCAACCCAAAACCCTCCTAGTTTCAGATGTCATATATGTATATGTATATGCCAGGCATATTCTGTAAGAAGTTGGAAGATGTGAGCTCTTAACACAAAGGGGTTCATAACTATTGGAGACGAAGTATGTGATGTATGTCAGGTGCATCTAGAATAACTAAAAAAAGGAGTAGCAGTAGTGGAGAATTTTTGTGATAGTCATCTTATAGATGGCTGTACATTATTCACAAGAGGGAGGAGTGCTGCTGCTGCAGCAGCTGGTGGGGGTCATCCCAGAATGAGGTTGGAAGAAAGTTTGCTGGTGGCTGAGTCCCCGAGCAATGTGTGAATACTCTGCAGTGACTGCACAGCAGCAACGCTTTGTGGAAGACAGTCTGAATGGGTGGGGGGCAGGGGTGAGAGCTGGGAATGGCAGGAGTGGGGAAGTAGTCTGATCATGTAATTTGGGTGGGTGTGTGTGGAGGAAGATATCTTGCACAGCAAAGAGAAACGTTTTTCTAGGAATCGGAGCAAGAGAGAAAAAGCAAAATTTTTTGCATGTGCAAGCAAGCCTTGAATGTCACTACATTTATTTTTCCCCCTCAGGTTCTTTATCAACAATCCAGTTACTGAGGGCACAGTGTTTCTGTTTTGTTCCCTCTGGGATGCATTCCTGGTAAAGCTTGTAATTGTAGGGGTTTTTTTTTCCTACTTCCTTGAAGGCATTTTTGCACTTAAGTATCATCTGTGCATTGATGCCAAATCTCCACCTGCAGGATAACTGCTGGTTGTGCTGATGAACTTCTGGAGTCTTTCAGGAAGCTTTGCCTTCTTTTCCCCCAAGGGAACTAGGTAAGTAAATGTTTAAGTAAACATATAGTAAATCTGAGCATCAAGAGGCTACTGGGGAGTCTGCTATCTCCCTCAGTGGCAATAGACACCAGGCTTTCAGGTGAGATGGGAGAGCCAGGGGAAGGCCAGGTGAGCATAGCACATCTACTATTGTTTTGAGACTTCTTTATAGTGGCCATACACAAGATGAGGGTTGCTTGGCTTCAGCAGCCGGCGGGAGGTGGGGACCCTCGCTTCACAAGGTGTGTGTAGTGGCAGTTCATCAAAGGCAACAATGTGACTGGTGCAAGTTATTCCCTTGAGGAGTAGCACAGAAAAGGCACACTTCCAAATAGTTGCATAAGGATAGATTTGGTCATGAGGTTTTTGGCAGCTGGTTGTCTTATATGACTATGATGGATCAGAAAGTTGACAATAGCTGTTTAAAAATAGTGAATGTGGAGAGTGTTAACAGGAATTAATGACAAGAGATGGCTAGTGCTCTGTTAGTACACGTGCTGTTAGGACTATGGGAAGTGTATGAAATTGGTTTTAAATATTGAGTTGCAAGTGCCAGTTACAGTAGCAGTTGAATATAATTGTGAAGACATCCCAAAAACCAGCAAAAAATAAAATTGTATTTCCAAATAAATGTCACCCTCAGTGATGAAACTGCAAGGTGGATCACTGCCACACATGTTGTAAGCAACTGATGTTAGAGCACTTGTCTTTGGCTCTGTCGAGCCACTGTCCCATTCACACTCAAATGATTACAGGGGTGTCCTAACTTATTTTTTAAATGCTGTCTTCTTTAAGGGAAAACAATAACAATGCTCCTCATCTGATGAATGCTTCAGCATTAGCATTGGATTCATCCTTTTGTGATGGGGTGGTGTTTTAGGTTTATAGATCCTACAACACATTGGGTGATATACACAAAGAAGCCAGCAGCACAAATATTGCATTCTAACGAAATTCAATGACCAACATCACTTAAAAGAATAGACTTGTTTTATACCAAGCATGAAAAACACTGGCTGTCCCTTTATTCATGAAGCAATTAGACAAAGCATTTGGTATCATATATCTCTTAACAACAGTGCATCTGGCATGTTTAGCAGATTATATTATTGTTGGATCATGAATAAAGGACTCAGTTATTTATTACCTCTTTCAAAAAGGGGTGTTCCACCTTCCCCCCCATAGCCCTATCTTCATCAAATAACAAGCCAGTGGCAAGAAGCTTTATGGCCAAACACTGTCTGAGAATTCTTTTCAGTGCTTTCCATGCACTAGTCTTCCTGTTCCCAGTAAGGTCTGACAAAGTCTTTGACAAATTAGAGGACTGGGCAATGACCCAACTGTATGAAGTTTAATAAAGGCAAGTGCTGGATCTGTACCTGGAACGGGGCAACCCTGAATGTACAGACAGACTGGGAATGAGCTGCTGGAAAGCAGCACCACGTAAATGGACCTGAGGGTCCTGGTCAATGGCACATTGAACATGAGCCAGCAGTGCCCTGGCAGCCAAGAGGGCCAACCCTGTCCTGGGGTACATCAGGCCCAGCATCACCAGCCGGGCAAGGGAAGGGACTATCCCGCTCTGCTCTGCACTGGGGCAGCCTCACCTCCAGTGCTGGGGGCAGCTTTGGGTGCCACAGGGTAAAAAAGACATTAAGCAATTAGAGAGTGTCCAAAGGAGGACAACAAAGATGGTGAAGGGCCTTGAGGGGAAGCTGTCTGAGGAGCAGCTGAGGGCACTGGGTCTGTTCAGCCTGGAAAAGAGGAGACTGAGGGGAGACCTCACTGCAGTTACAACTCCCTTGTGAGGGGAAGAGAAGGGGTAGGCATTGATCTCTTCTCTGTGGTGACCAGTGACAGGACCAAGGGAATGGCCTGAATTTGTGTTAGGAGAGTTTTAGGTTGGATCACAGGAAAAAGTTTTTCACCTAGAGGGTGGTTGGACATTGGAATGGGCTCCCCAGGAAAGGGGTCACAGCACCAAGCCTGACAGAGTTCAAGGAATAGTTGGACAATGCTCTTGGGCACATGACGTGAGATTTGAGGCTGACCTATGCAGGGCTAGGATTTTGATGATCCTTCTGGGTCCCTTCCAACTCAAGGTATTCTATGATTCTAAGATGTAAGATGTCCTTTGTGACATCTCTCAAGCATCTTTATATAGATAAATAGATTTGTTGGGAGCAACTGCAGCCAATGCTTGACTACCACAAACTCTGTTGGTAGTTATCAAGTCGGAACACTGTAGCAATAATTGAGACATACTGTGAGTCTCTCTGACAGATGTTAATTTGTTTACCTCCTTATAATGTTACATTGTTTTCTTTCAATGTCTCATCAGCTTGAGACTTTGTATTTTCTGGTTTATTTTCCACATTGACTCTTCTTTTAAGGATCTTCAGTACGGCCTTGAGAGGCTTTTATGATCATTTTAAGCATTTTAGCATTTTCTCATTATTTACTGGACAGATTAAAGACTCAAGTAATTTGGAAGCTGAGCAAAAGTGAACTGAACCATCTTAGGGTTTGTTACAAACTACCTTGGATTTATCTCTGCCTCTAGAACTTCCTAGCAAAGGACATTGTTGTGGAATGTATTCCGTGTTTTATACACTATGCCTTACTATAAAGATATCTCAGTTTCAGAAGTAAAGCACAATGGCAGTTTCAGTTTTGTCACAAAATGCTAGCAAACCCCAAAGGTACCAGAGCACAGAGCTGCAGATTTGAAGCCCACACCTTACACTGTTAAACTGTTGACATCAGAGTCCCTGCACTAGGTCCAGGACAAGCAGCTTTCTCCCAGGCTACCCTTGGTATGGCTCAGGGGATAGCTCAGGCCCAGCTGACAATGCAGATGCAGCTGTCCTGTTTTGGAGGTTGAAAGAGCCCAGCAATATGGATATGTCCACTGGCATGAGCAACTGGCCAGAAACTGAGTGGGCAGTAGTGCTCTTCAGATTACTAGAATGGGCAAAATTCAAAACTGAGGAATACAGCAGCAAGAATGCCTTACCTTCTGTGTACTGCAATTTGAAATTTTGTTGTCTGCAAATACACCATGACCTGTCCTCTTACTGAGTCCTACGCTATTAGAATTATCCATCAGTGAATGAACTGAAAGGCATACATATCACTCTCCTGGGGGAGAAGAAAAATGTAAAGATGCTGGCTACTGAAAATTTTCAACTGAAAAATCAGGGATGGGAGTATATAAGAACAACACAATTCAGAGGTACACCTCATGTGGTGAAATCTGGGATGCACCAAGATTGGCATGTTGTTAAAACTGTCAGAAATGGCTATGCAAGATCTGAGGAATGCACTTTCAAACATACATACAAAAAAATTGATGCATGGACTAAAAAGACAGGACTTTATTATAACTATCTTTAAAATAAAGACCTATGTATTTCTTTTACCATATTCTCAAGTTTTCATAAGATGTGTTTCTTTACATTAGCGGATTGACTTCTAGTGTTACTTGGTGCTTTATTTATAAGGGGCTGCCAAGAGGCAATTAGTAGCAGTCAAACTTGATGCTGAAAGATCAAGTTCAATTCCTTTTTTATTCAATCTTGGATGTTGGATTAAAAAAAAAAATCACACATGCAGAAAACAGCACTAGGCTTGTGCTCCAGAGCTCATTGCAAGAACACCCATCAGTGATGAGGTGACAATGTGTATGACACTAACTATAAAATAATCTTTCCATTATTTTACCATTCAAAATGTAGATACTTAATTCTCCAACAGTAAGTTTCTGAGTGTCTAAAAAATTTCTTACTTTGCCTAACACTGCCCATTCCTCATAATCCACAAATCTCTGCTTGTCTTGCTTGTATACCCTATTCATGGATCATTTTCTGAGCATGCTTACCAAATATGAGCATGCTAGGTCCGAACCAGAGAGGGGGTTTTGCAGTTTTAATTTACTCTGGTGTGCAGGAGGATCCCACTTCAGTTCAAATTCTTCCAGGGAAATCAGTACTTTGTACCTCAGAATAGACTGAGCTAGCCACCTGGGAAAATATCCTCAAGAGAGGGTTCTTCTTAATCTCTGTTAAAAAAGCTGCTCCACTCTGCATGAGGTGACTACCGATTAGTCCATCAAGAATGATCACAATCTTTTCATCTTGTGGTAGGGCCTCACCTGGGAAAAGGGAGTCACATGTCCCAGTCTACATCTTACATTAGTATTATGTTAAAGACTAGGAAACAAACAAAAAATGGAACCAGCATCACATATATGCAGGGATCATTTGTGGTCTGATCATACTTCTTGTCTCTGGTACTTTACAACCTGTAAAATCAAGAGCTTGGTTCAATTATTTTAAATCAGCAGTTATCTTACACAACTTGTATCTCAATTAGTACACCATGCCTATGTGGCTCACCACAGCTGGGTAAACTGAAAATATAAAATAATCCTTTCCAGGCACCAAGTGGATGCTATACAAGAATACAAAATGTTGAGAAATCTGGATCAGCAGACCAGTATTTTCTCAGAAGACTGAACAATAAATGGAGATTGGAATCTCAGTGATGCGTATTTCATGGATGACTGACAAATCACATATGCTACACAAAGTAGGCACTGTCAGCCAAATGGCTCAATGCTAACAGCCCTGAATTTTTACTGTAAGTGCAAATATTGGTACTACTCACTGCATCATTGCTATTTTGGGCAAAGTAGATATTTCAACTGCATAGAAATAAAAATACTTGGTAGGTCTAAACTAAAACAACATTAGAATGAAACACTTGGGAAAAACTAAGGATTGTTTTTAGGCTGGCAACAGAGCAAGTCTGTGTTGGATCAGACTAATGAGCTTTATAATTATCTATCTGTACTATCACTGGCTGTTCTTACCTGTAGCAGTATCAGTTCTGAAGACTGCTAAAATCCTTGCCACTGAGACTTCTGAGGCAAAAGTGGAAGCCAGAATGGCTAAATTTTGTTATGAGGAAAAACATAGTTTTTAATTTGAAATCTTTCAAGTGTTTCAATTCTTGAACTATGCCCTAGAGTTTATAAAGGGTCTTGCTTTCTTCTCTGAAACAGAGAAATTTTGTATTCGCTGATTAAATATTACCTCCTCCAAGTATTTTATTCCTTTTCCTTGGCCTGTAATCCTATTCCTGAAGCATTTTTCCTTGATGCTAATTTCCTCCTGAACTCTTAATTTTTTGAGATAAAGTGAAAGACTTAATGCAGTATTACAACTGAAGATGCGTTATTGTTTTGTTTCACTGGCTTCATATTAGAGTTCTAGAAAAAAAAATTACCATATTCTCAATGTTGAATATGTAATAAATAGAATGATCTTTTAAAAAGATTTACTATTGGCTATCAAATAGAGGGTTTTTTTCCTCCCTCTTATATTGGTTTGGAGCCCATAAGGAGCCTGAATGACTCATATAATTTCTTCAATAGATTATTTTGAATGTAACATCATGAAATTTTACCTACATTGTTTGGCTCATCTCTTCTCTGGATAGATCTCACTGATATTTCTTATGGCCTCCTCCACTTTTATCTAAATTGCATATTAGCAAGTTTATCAGACAATATGCCTGATAACAATATGACAGAATCCCTTAAGTTATTACATAGATGTAAATCTTTTAACAGTCTTTTGTATTGACTCAGAGAAATCCCAAGTCTATATCAAAGCTACTGATAGCCAGCACCATTTTGAAAATCAGGCAAATAACCTCTCATTTGTATTTTTAAAAGTTTCATTTCTGACAGACTACTACAGTAAATGAAAAAATCAAATCCAAACCCCTAACTGGAAATGGCCCTCAAACTTGGTTAAACAGAAATCTAAATTTTCATTTAGAGAAATGGAAAGACAAATAATAGCTGAAGGTCACTATTAAATTATCCCTTAATAAACTTTATAATTTACCAATTTAAATAAAATTTTTCACTTAAGACTTAAAGTAAGTCTCCTTAGACTCAGTACACTAATATGAAACCGCTGAAACAAACAAATGATGCACCTTATTTTGAGATCTTTTGCTCAACAAAAAATTGCCTTAGCATATTGGAACACTTTACTACAAAGTGAAGTAACAGCAAACATTTTTAAAAATTTTGTAGAAGTAATAATCTAAGCAAGTAATTGTCGATATACAAAGCAACATAGCTCCTATTTTCATTATGGAGTAGCTCTCCTCTAAAATATACCCTGTGTATTAATTTTTTCAAAGCTTCCATTAAAAAAAACTTCTACATAATCCTTAGAAGACTCAGAAAACTTTGGAGACGTCAAATAGATGTGAAAATAGATATGGCAAATATCCAAGAATCTCTGTGAAGAAAAGCCCAATAGCAAACAATTAAGTACAGCAGTTTAATAATTTTCTCAATATTCTCTAGATAATTAGGGAATGTATTCAGCATAGAAAGTTGAACTGTCAAACTGATCCAGGAAATGTAATTGAAAATCTTGTACAAAACACAGGAGCACAAATAAATTTGCTTTAAAACAAAACAAACCCAAACAGAATCCCCAGCATGAACCAGTAGAATTCCTCTATTCAGTAGGAATAACATAGGCCTTATTCTTAGTTTCTCTGTGTAAGGGAAGGTTTTGCACTCAAAGATATGAGAGTGAAACCAAAAGAATGTCATGGCTGGTGCAATTCATATTTATTTGGGTAACAGCATATTAAAGAGGTTTTTAGGTTCATTGGATGGGCTCCAACAAGGCTCATTTACTGCTCAAAATATAAATGACATATAGATCAACTTTCAAAAGCCCTAGGGTAGATTTGCAGATAATTTTTTTTTTACACAAAACCTAATGTTGTCTTCATAAATGTCTTGATTTTGCTTTACTCTTCCAGCTGCACAGGAGGAAAACAGACAAAAAATGTTTGTCAGAAGTTAATCTATTTGTGTGCTTTTAAAAACATGTTAATTTGTCTGTGCTGATGGTGGTTTGGGTAATACAGGTGCCTAATTCTATGCTCCTCTTCACCATTAGTAAGAAGCGAGCAGGAGTAAGAAGAAATATTTTCAAGAACAGTGGACTGGGGAGACATGCAGGTTCTGTGGTAAAGGGCATATGAAATGGGAAATAAAGTTAAAAATAGAAGCATACTGTTCACTGTTTAATATCAGATAAGGGCAGAATACAAAGCAGCTAAGCACTCCATTAGAAACTTCATAGTAGAAAGTTCAGGTAGGTTACTGATGCAGGGTGCAGAAAAGATATGAATGTATTCTTGGCATGAAGCATGAACAAGTGAGTATTTAAATAAATTTTGATGTGAAGCTACTTAGTTAAGCTCCAAGTTATTGTTTGAAACTACAGAAGGAATTTACTCGTAGCCATATTGTATTTTAGCAGGTGTGGTTCTTTCTGCATGAAGTTAACATAAATGATAATAATTAAAAAAGTTGCTGGCCTCACAAGCACTCATCACACACTTCTTCCCCTTGTAAGGTTTATGGTTGGTTTCAAGAGTAAGAATCAACGAGCAACTAGTGGCGATAATTTTCATTTGAGGTGGAAAAACCCACTAAAAAAGCCCTGTTCGAGTAACCAACCAACCAACCACGCAAACCCGAGGAAAGCTTAGTCACTGCTTTATGTTGCTCTCAGCCACCCCCTGCCAATATCATGCTTCAAATATTTAGCTACATTGTTCAGCTTGACTACTTACAAACCCTAAATACTTTTCTTTGTCTCTAGAGAAAAGGAGAAGAGCAAATTTCAAAAGAAACAGAAAGGCTTTTCATGTCAAGTACTGCCACTACTAGGGTCCAAATAATGTACTTTCTGGGCACAAGGTATAAAATCATACTGGCACAAAAAAACACTGACTAAAATATATCAGTTAAAAAAAAAAAAAAAAAACCAAACCAAAAAAAAAACAACCCACCAAAAAAACCCAAACAAAACCCCCCAATCCCAAACTCCCCAATCAACCAATCCCAAAAGTGAAAAAAGAAACCAGAAAATTCAAGAAGAAACCAAAGGTACTACATTCTTATCTGTCAAAGGTAATCAGTAATTCAAGAGAATTCTAATATATCTGTATTTGGACACTTACAGAGCTTATAGCACTACTTAGGGAGGAAGAGGGAAGAAAAAAAGAAAAAAGCCAAGTCAGGGTAAAAAGAGACATCCCAAACCAGCAAAT
This sequence comes from Sterrhoptilus dennistouni, assembly GCA_013397095.1. Taxonomy (NCBI): domain Eukaryota; kingdom Metazoa; phylum Chordata; class Aves; order Passeriformes; family Zosteropidae; genus Sterrhoptilus; species Sterrhoptilus dennistouni. Next base: position 1,039,457 of record VWZU01019067.1, read on the forward strand.
CTTGGGATCAGTCCATTGCTTGGTACAGCAGATGTGTAAAATCTACAGCAACAGGAAAATCTATGAAACTTAATTCTTCCTTTTTTTGTTGTTGTAAAATTAATTTAGCAATTGTGTGTGAACATTAACATTTGAAAGTCACAAAATAAAATAATTCCATTGCTATTTTTTTAAATGACGACCTTTAAGAGTAATTTCTCCTGAAAATATTAAATCTTGCTGACAAAGCAGGACTGATGTATTGTATTTTAGAATAACGTAAGGTGACAAGATTGGATGAAAGAAAAGGGATTATTAGAAAGCAAAACAAAGATAGTAAAAATTCAGAGATTTTATTTTTCTCCACTTGTGTACATTACAAAAAAATCTTAATTTTAACTGAAAGAGTAATAAAATATTTTTGAATATCTCTGAAATATGAATGGAATATTTGTTACCATTGTAGGAATTCTTAGGATTCATTTTAACATGTATCACTAAACAATAATAATTAGGCATTTTCTCTTGTGTATGACTTTCATGTTGTACAACAGATAAACAAAAAAATCCCATCAGATTTAATCTGTAAAAAGAAAATGTAAGTATGTTTGTAAAAGCTGTTTATTAAATATTACTTGTAGTATTGCAGTGCTCAAGCTCAAGTCTGGGACTATGATTTCATTTTGCTTGGTGATGTACAAAAATTAAATAAGACACAATCCTTATTTTATTGTCAAAACACCAAAAACCTTTTGATTCTGTGGGCTGTATTTTGAACTGCAACAGGAAAAGTTATGAGTTACCAAAAGAACAAGCAGGGTCAATATATCTAGGAGAGTTTTTCCTCTACTTTCAGACTCCTTAACTGTTAAAATCTCTCTGTTGCTTGGTTTACGGTTTCAGTGATGTCATACATAAGCATACTTTCTTTTATGTAAACATCAAGGGAAATTAAAATGTTAATCACATTACTCGTGTAGCCCTTTGTTGTGAGAATCACCTATGAAAAATATTACAACACATATTTTACATTGCTAAAAAAAAGATTCAAGTCACTTTATTTTAAAAATCTTTATTAGACATTAAATATGATTTCATTTCCATTTCAATTATTTGTATGTGGATTTTAAATGAAGCTGAAACAGAGCGGTTATTGTTACAAATCTGGGGAAGGGAGATACATGTACATTTTTACATATATAGTGATCATAGCTACAGATATAATGATCAAATCTAGTACATACAGTCTTGGTTCTTCTTTTTTTTTTTTTTTTAAGAATCTACCCTACAAAATTCATTTACCCTAATGATAACAAAATCTAGATTAGGGTTTTATTGATTTTTTTAGGGCATGTGATAATTGTATGTAAAAAATGCACAGCATCTAGACATGCACTATATAAATATAATTTTTATAATAAGACAATGGAAATAAGTGATATTTTAGCCTCCTTTCTTTAACATTTCAGGGGAACATTTCTTCAATTAAGCAGAAGGGTGATTGCAGCAAAGCTTTCTCACCATGTCAAGCACAAAGCTCGAGCTCGTACACTGAGCTTGCAGGCCTTGGAAACACGTATAAAAATGCTCAACTCTTGTTACCCTTAGCTGCACAGAAATGGTGTTCAAATTTAATTTTGTTGAAAGTTAGATAGTTGAGAATTTCAGGAGGTTTTATGTACCAGAAAAAATAGTTCTTTGTCTAGTTTCTATATCATTTTAAATATACTTTTGTCTTTGCTTCACAAGTTGCATCAGTTAATAACTGAGGCAAAAGGAATATTTAGAAATGACAGATTCCCCTATTTACATTGATCCCTCTTAAATTCATTTTTATTGTCCACAAACACATTCGTTCCTGCAAGGCCCCAGCTCGACCTGAAAAAGCACAGACACGTTGCAAAACATAAAGACAACCAATTATGCTCCTTTAAATCCCTCATCAGATATGGATTTTTTTAAAAAAAGCTAATTATCAGCAGACATCTGCTTTGTTTTTATTTTCTTTCTGACTGTAAGCACCAAAGAAACAGTTACAGCACAAACCAGAACGATTTATTCAGTATCCTCAAGCTAGCGAACATTAAATAAAGAAACGGTTTAACGGCTAACCGGGCTCCCTACAATGTCGCAGCCTTTCAGGAACCTTCGGTAGGTTATCGATCCGCTAGTGAATTACCTCCAGTTCAGCCGTGGGTTGGGGCATCACCGTCCCTCGCTCGTCCTGGCGTTGACACCGCTCCTCTCGCCCATCGCTCCTGGATGGCAGAAGATTCGTCAGTCCTGCACCTCTGATCTGCCTGGCAGCAAGAGCAATGAATAAAATCGTTATCACCTGTCGGGGTTTGTTCGGTTGGTTTGTCTTTTTTTGGTTTGTTTGTTTGCTTTGTTTTGTTTTTTTTAAGAGACGTTCTCAAAGCGAGCGTCCTGCGAGCCCTTCACCCCGCCGGGGGAGCAGCCTGGGCAGCCCCGGGAACAAGGGAGAAAGGCGCCTTTCTGTTCTTTGGGGCTTGCTGGGATTCCCCCCCGCTCCAGACCCACGGCAGGAACCCGGGCGCGGTGTTGCAAGAACAAGAACCAACAACGCGTGACACTGTGGCACTTACGCGCAGATGCCAAAGGCCCTGGCAGCGCCCAGAGGTC
>VWZU01019068.1:16327-124706 GCA_013397095.1 Sterrhoptilus dennistouni
GCAGGGTAGGCGGGGCGGGGCTGGTCAGCCAAGAGAGGGACATGCCCTGCCGTGTGCTGCGAGTTCTATCGCTGCTGCTTTCACTGATCCTTGCTTCACAGTCATCGTCATCAATCCAACAGAGTAACAGCTGCACCATCAGTACTAAAGCTGAGACCAAACACTAAGAACTGTGCCCCTCGTGCAGAGGAGATCAAGAAGCTGTACCCCTTCTGGNGCCCCCTTCCTCCCGTGCCCTGCAGCTGCCCCAGCCCCAGGCCCGCATGGCAGGGGAGGCAGGGCAGGGCTGGTCAGCCAAGAGAGGGACAGGCCCTGCCGTGTGCTGCGAGTTCTATCGCTGCTGCTTTCACTGATCCTTGCTTCACAGTCATCGTCATCAATCCAACAGAGTAACAGCTGCACCATCAGTACTAAAGCTGAGACCAAACACTAAGAACTGTGCCCCTCGTGCAGAGGAGATCAAGAAGCTGTACCCCTTCTNGAGATCAAGAAGCGGTACCCCTTCTGGTCAGAAGATCAAAGGCCAAAGGAGACTGAACTAATAGCTCAATAAGCGAAAATGCATTAATTTAATTCAATATAATAATTTCTGTTACCTTATCCTCTGTAAGTCTCAAATGCTTTTCTATTGCTTGTTAATTCAGCTTAATAATGTTCATCTTAGTTTTGTAAACCAGTAAGTCATATTCTTGAAAAATCCCCTTATTATGAGTTATTCAACACACATTTTAACCAATTTATAAACTGAGGAGTTGAGGAATCCTCCTGTTTGAGGTAGCTGAAATCTGACTGTACTTTTGTTACCTCCTCCCTTGACCCAAACCCTAAGACTCCTCCCTTGCAATACCTGATAAAACCCCACCAACCTGCCCCTGCTTTCTCTCTCTCTTTTCTCGGCCTTCTTCTCCCACTCCAGCTCAGGGTGGGCGGGGAGGATAAAATGGACTCTCATGCTTAACAAAACAGAGACTTGTCTCGTCTGTTTCTCTGCTGGCACCTGTACCTCCCTGGACACAATGATCACTGTAGCCACGGGATGCTACAGAATCACACTTAAACTCCTTATTACTTATGACATGTAGTTTGTACTTTGGATTGGCAGCCTTCAAAGGTATGTAATCATGATTTGTTAATTATATGAAATAGGTAGAGAAAAATTCGCAGCCTTTAATGATCTAGCCAGTACTGTCACTTTGTCAGCTTCCAGAAAATCGCTCTTGAAGTAAGGAGCAACATTGCCATTTATTAGATCCAAATCAGATAAAATAACATTCACATTCTCATCATGACAGAATGAAAAATAATGTAACAAAGAAAACACTTGTTAATGTGGTTACTCTGATCTGCACACAAGTCCACAACATTCAAACATCTGACACCGGGATGGTTGTGTGCATCCGTTTCTGGCTTGGATTGCAGAGTGGCTTCTGAGACCCTTTAGCAACCATATTATCCCACAGCCTGTAGGAGCTAAGCCATGAGGTGTCCTCTTGCTGTCTCTGAGATCCCACTGAGAGACTAACATGCTGAGGACTGTAACACTCACCCATTGGATTGCTCCAATCCTAATTCAGTTCATTTTATTCTGTGCTAAAATGCAGACAGGAGTTGATTTTAGGAACTGATTCACTCTCTCCACCCCTGACTTTGTTTTATCAAGCAATTTTGCTGCTGGGGTGAGGTCCCTCTCTCTCAGATGAAGAAGATGCTATTACCTACAAGTTTAAGACTATTTTTTTTTTTTACCACAGAATTTAACTAATAATTAAAATGGTCTGAACAGTGTGAAAATAGATCTTTTATAAAAAGAAGAGCCTTTGATTCAAAGATTATTTGGGGGTCTAGACCTTTTAAGGGAAAGATAAACAAAAGTTGAGTGCCAACTGTATTGTTAATCCTGAACTTTACAGAGAGTTTCTACATGAAATAGTGAACAGGCAGGGACCACCTTTAGGGACATGTGTCCTGGGTGGTTGCACAGGTCACCAGAAGGCAGGGTTGCTATTCACTCAAAGTGAGAATGTTGCAGTGTCATGACTGTGCTGCTGATTCAGCTCCTTATCAGCTCCTGGCTTGGAGCTTTGATAGCTGATGTGACAAACCATAAATAATGGAAGGTCAAACTGAGCAATGTTGTTCACTCTGACCTTCTAATACTTCTGGCTTATTAGATCAGTCATTAGCGTTTCAACAAGCTGCTGAGAAACAGAGTACAGTGGCTATAGCTGCCAAATCCTTCCTTTTTCACAGACAGCCTCTCTGTGTAGGTATTAAATGGGTCCCAGGGAAAAAGCCATATGTTCCTTGAAAGGAAATCAATTTACAAAATAGGGTGAAAATCACAGAATAGCCAAATATAGAATATGGCCATGTATAAAAAGAATCTATCAGCAAAAAGCCCCAACCTATTACCACCCCCAGAAACTCCTCCAAACAATAGCCAAAAAAAGAGCTCAATAGTTATCAGGGCAAATACTTTTTTGTTTTGTTTCGTTTTGTTTTAAACCAAAGGGATATGAGTAATAGTGTAAGAAAAGAAGGCAATGAAGACAGTTGGAATCTGACAAGGAATAAATACACTGTCATTGTCCAACTCCTGCCTCTTCCAAAGTTCTGAAGTTGAGGAAGCTCAATAGTTTCCATTTTAAGGCTCTGTATTTATCCTCCTTATAATGTTGTGAACTTTGCCATTAAAACTGTGAATTTTTCCATACCACTGGTCTGCCAAATCTTAAAACTTTAAAATAGTTTCAAGAAAAAAATAATTCAAAATTTCAAATCTCACCAGTTGCAAAATTAATTTTCTAAGCAACCGTATTTTATCTACTTTTAAGAATTATTTTACAATTATTTTCTTGAACACACCTAAATGGACTTAAAAGAGGAAGATGTAGGATCATAAGTGCTATACTAGAAGGAGAAAGACATACTATTAGCACAAACTTCTGTCAAGATTTGCCTCAAGATTTTTTGGCTGCAAAGTAAAAATGTGTCAAATCCACAGGCAGGATGCCAGGTACACTCCTGCCATGGGTTTATATGGAGCTCCATGGCCACCATTCCTGTTGCCCCTATGTTATCTTGCTATATAGGAGGTGATGTAAATCACAAGCTGACAGCCATGCCAAAGAGCCACCCTGAGCAACAGTGTTGCTCTGCACTGCAAAAAAAACTGTTTAGTTTTGGAAAAAGAAAGGGTTAAAAATCTGTATACTAAAATTAGTATCAAAAACCTCTGAAGATTGTATGTTCAACTGAGAGAGTAGAAATGGACAGAATTTAGCTTTCCTTGGCAGCCCTAAGTGTCCTCTTTCATGTTATGTATCAGTCTTAAAATGAAATCTTTTTGTTTTTCCTATTTTTTGTACAGCATTCACACCTTGTCAGGCACAGGGGCTTCCTGGGGTACTGTGACATAAAAGACTTGAGTATCTGCTTGAGTATCATGAAAAATTGAGAAGCTGCCATATATGAAACCATAACAGGGAGACAGCAAGCTCTCTTGTGAAAACAGCTCTATGTTATGATGGATAAAATGATTCTTCTGGAACCATGCCTCCAGAAGTGAACCCTCATCTATCGTGATTTTGTCCCTTTTGTAGACTCAGATTCCTCACATGATTCAAGTGAAAGTTTTATAGGTGGAATGCACTTATTTCCTGAGTGCACAACTTCGTACTCTCAAGACCAATTCGCAGAAGTGCTGAGTACTCACAGATGCTGCTGAAATCAATGGGACTTATGCTTTAGACATGTAAAATACCATAAAAATGCTAAGCGTCTTGGAAAATCTAGTTCTAAGCACACCATAATGAAGACCCCAAATTAGGAGGCATTTTTGTCAATCTTGGCCCTAATGGCTCAGCACTTCAGTTCCCCATCTATAAAGTGAGTCTGATAGTACAATCTCACTTCTCAGATTTAAAGGTAAATTAATTAGTATTTGGGAAGCATTCAGAAACCCTAGTAGAAAAGGCTACAGAAACACCCATGAAGATATTAATAATTCAGTATTCTGCACAGGGTTTGAATGATGTGCGGTAAAGAAGGCATGGAGCCACATATTGAGTGATAAGAATAAAAGGAATATTGAACAGCTGCTCACTCCGGGAGCATCGTCCATCCTATGAACTGAATGATGTATGTGTCTCTGCAGTTAAAGACTTATTGTCATGCATATGTGCAACGAGCTCAAATTAAAGTTGCAAAAGCAAGCTTAATTCTGATTTTTCTGAAGTCGAGGGTGTTTAAATTTGCAACATGAACATACTTTCAATGTAAATAGTTTGTGTGATCATCTCTGTATTTTCATGTTTTCCTCCTGAAGACATGAAAAGTTTCCTGTGTCAGTGAACCCAGTTACATAAAGCATCTATGTGGTCTGGGTCACTCTGGGAACAAATGTATTGATTTTCCAGGGACCAACACCAGGGGCAAGCTTGGCTTGAACCATCTTCTTTGTCTTATTGCATAGTTTTGTAGCGGCTGCTGGGTAGAAGTGAGGCATTGATGTGTTCAGGGACAGAGTATCAGGCTTGTCTTTTGGCTTTACTTTGCATCAGATGTTTTTTGTGGTTAATGTAGCATTGGGAGAATCGCATAAACTTCCATCCCAGAAATGAAGTTATTGCCAAAGCAAAAAATCCTGTATTTACATATAAATATCCCCATTCAGCATGACTGAATACCTTTCTCATTTGTAATGAAGTAGCGACATCCACGACAATCAAATTCTAAGACAGAGATGTTAGATTAAACTGAGTGTACGTACCTTTGGATGTAAACCCAATCTTTCAGAAATTCTACCTGATCCAAATGAATAATCCTTACTAAACATGTTCTGAATTATGACCAGATTTCTAGATAAGATTACTTGATCTCAGCTGAAGATCTCTGTAATACAGAAAAAAGACTGCTGGCTCCTTCTGTCTCACTCAAGGATGTAGATCTATTTTTAGTATGTCATTTATGTTTAGATCAAAGGCTTGGATTTTCCTAGTGACCTGGAGCAGTCAGTGGACATTTTGGCCTTCTGTCATTTGTGACCAAACCACAATCCAGTAATTTTAAACCTGTCATCAACTTTACACTCTGAATTCTGGAAAGAACAAGAGTGGTATTTTAAATTTTGTTTCACTGATCATGTAATGACAATTAAAAATATCTGCTTCTCCCCTTTCTTTATTCTCACTTTTTCCCAGATTTTATGAGAAATGTATTGGGTTCCCAACTAGATGTAGTCCTATTCCATGTTATATTTTCTTATCATGCTAACTCAAAGATTATTTCAGAGAAAACTGTATCATCCCTTGTCAGAAGATTTAAAATATTAAATCATATTGTTTTAAGCAAGCTCTTAATTTTGCTTGTACTTCTAAATGCTTTTCTGGACATACATACCTTTCTGAGGAGAAAGCAGTATTGTTTATTTACACAACTCTCTTTTCTTCCTTTTACTTTTTTTTTTTTCCCAGAAACATAACTTATTATCTACTCCAAGATTAAAAGCATTCTAAACCATATCAGCTGCGAGAAATAGCTATCTTGTTGATTTTCAGAAAGTCTACAATACTCCATCTAATGTATTCAATGAATTATTTATTTCTTAAAGAGATACAATAAATCTTTACCTACTGTATTTGATGATTTTCATTGCAGGAATAATAAGTAATATGATTTGAGTGTGATTGGAACCAGGTACTGGGAGGGGGGAAGGGAGGTCAATTTAGACTATTTACCGAGCACATTGAAAGACAGTGCATCTGTAAAGATACTGGACATTGCTACTCACCTAAAATTTCCAGGGGAATAATAAGAAGATGCATTTTCATTGAAAATAAAGAACAAGAATAACTCAAATACTTATATTTTAAAGGATCAGCTTAAGTGCAAAAGCACAATGGTGATGTTCTGTGCCATTGTTCTCTGTTACATTGGAATGAATCTGAGTAATTCCATTGATTTCAGTGGACTTTCATTGGGCTTACTGAGAATAGAATCTGACTCCATGTTAGTTGGGGGTGGGGAAAGTGACAAGAATATAAATAACTCCAGATAAGTATTTGAATTACAAATACTCTGCAACATGTTTTTTTTTTTTTTGTTAAGTTTGGTCATATACCAAATCATGAAAGTTCTGGATACATCCTCTCTCATTTAGTTCTTACAGCTGAAAAAAAGATAAAAAATTATAGCGCTGCTTAATGGGAAGCTATTTTTGATGCTGTTATTATTTATTGTTGATCTCATGCTCTAAAGCATCCATCAGAGGATCTCTAGAGTACATCAGAAGTGTGCTGTCCTGTTCAGACCTTGAATCAACTAAAATCTAAGCTTAATCTAACTTCTTCTTGGCAGGTAGTGAGAGGAGTTGGTGAATACCCTGTCCCACTGCCGTGTGTCTGCACAGGGCAAACAGCTGAACACACAGTTAGGAGCATGAACACCAGGCCTTTAGATTTTAATGTTTTCTAAGATATTCAAAGGAATCACACAGAATATTTATGTGTATTATACAGAAATTTCAGAGTTTAACATTTCCTTGCCTTGCCATGCTTTGCCTTACCTTGCCTTCCATGTCTCTCCCTCCACTCACGCTGTATTTTTCTCTTTTGTTGATGAGATGAAGACCCTTGTTCAAGCAAACCATGAGATTTTAATATAATGCCTTACTCATCTTGCCTTCTTCTGCAAGCAGGTATATTTTACATGGAATATCTGCAGTGGGATCTTGCTCTAGATCTTGCTAGAATAGCAGCAAAGCATAAACTGTTACCTGCTCTCTCTATATTTACGTGTATCCATCATCCATTCACCTCTGAGGCTTCTTCACAGATATGTTCAGGCTTACATGCAATCTTTAAATCTCCTTAAGGTCTGGTTCTTTCAGATCACTGGTGCTGTATAAATGTATATTATCAATATTTTAGTCATCGAAATATCTGACCTTCAGAATGTGCTTTTAAACAGCAAACAGGCTGACCTAGGTAATTTTGGCTTACATACTTTTCTATTTAAATCTCTCTTCTGGGAAAGCTATTCTAAAAATCTGTTTGCAAAAATACCTTAGTAATTGGCATCTATTGACTGGATTGATGATTCTGTCTTCAATTTTAGGAATATTTTACTTTAATATTTGTATTAGTCAATGACTTTTGACTGGAAATAAGAGTGATGGCACACTAAATAGATAAATTCTTGTTTCACTTTTTTTCTTAAAAGCATGTTGAACTTTCTCCTCTCTTGTGCATTAGAGATTTGAGTAACTATCTAGTTAATACTTGTTCTACTGATACTCTGGAAAGCTTTTCTTTGACAGCATGAATGAACTCAGCACAAACATAATTGTAAACTTTGGCTGACATAGCTCAATAAATCAAAACCTTCATCTTCCAGTCATACACTTAGTTTCATTAAGTACATAAGAGTAAAGCTAGTAACAGCATTAACATGGAAAAAAAAAACAAAAACAACAAACCCACAACATTTCAACCTGTTGGAAATTCCTCACAAAGAGACCTAAATAAATGATACCATGAAACCATCTTATTTCAGGTATGCACATTCAGATGGCAGGACATGCCTGCTGTATTCCTTTTACAAGCTGTAGTGGGAAGGGGGAGTTTCCCACTATTGGGATCTCTTGCAAATCTTTGAGGTGATTTTTTGCTTAGAAATATCTGGATGCAAATGTCTCCCACCAACTCCCTCAATGTTGCCACCAGTACCCTCAGAGTAAAAAAAATTGGTGTCTGTGGAGACCACATAGGAAGGGCAAAAGGATCAGGGGAAACTGCCACTTTCCTACCCGTGTAGGCAGAGGGTTAAAGACCACAGTAGGCAGCCTTTAACACGATGCATTTAAAATAATATGGGGCAAGATAATCCAGAGATTTTGAATTTATAATCCTAGCCAAATAAATTGGATGACTTGGGCAAAGCCAAAGATCACAAAATCTGTCCCCAAAAAGCCCATATCTCTGTGAAAAAAAAATTCATGTAGCCTCACAGCTGTCATAGCCAGTGTTTATTGTAGTTCCTTAGATTTGTCATGGGATATAGAATGTATTTCCTATTTGAAAAAGAAAATGGAAAAGCTTCCTTTTATTAAAGGTTCCTTATTTGGAGGATGTATGGCTTAACTGCAAGGCTTTTGTCTTTATTAAACTGGAGTACACAGGGCATCGTGATGAAATAAACCTTCCAAGTTTTCTTGCTCATTGGTCATTCTTTTGGCCTGATTCTCCATCTTGATTTGTCAGATGGTATAGGTTAGGGAACAGGAGTCTTACTTTTTCAATAAATGTAAAATCTAACAGCATTAGTTACGCCATAGTTTTGTAGCCAGCAGTGTTTCCTAATGGCACCAAGGAAATGTTTTCCAACTTAACATCAGGTGATTGAGCTTGGCAGTATCTGTTAAATCAGCCTTCAAGCTTCATGCTGTTCTTTTTAAATTAAAACTTTTACATATTTATTCCTGGCTTTACTGTACTGTGATGGGATGTGAAATTGCCGGTAAAAAGGTTTCTTTAGTAATATTTAAAAGCAACTCATTCTAAGTCAGCTTCATCTGCTTTTTTCTCTTAGTTTAATTTAGGTTTTTGATATTAGAGAGGTACCTAGATTTGGCTATCACTAATCAGTAGTAATTGTCTGTCAGTATTGCTATAGGAATGTTGCATCCCATTAATATATTAACTTTTTAAAGGGATGATGGAAAATTGGAACAGGTTCAGAAGAGAGCTGAAGGAATGATTAGAGACTTGGAAAGTGCTCCGTACAGTGGCAGCCCAAAGAAACTTTATCTATTTAGATGATTTAAAAAGTAAAGGTGAAGAAACAACTTGACTGTGGTCTACCACCTGCCACATACGAAGATATTAGCTGAGGTAAGAAGATTCTTTAAAAAAAGAAAACAAAACAAAAAGCCGCATAAAACATGACTCCATGGCAGAAATCAAAGTCAGCAGTTTTCAGACTGGAAATTTCTGAGGAGGGAGAACATTAACCAGTAGAAAACACTGCCAAAGGATGCAGTCAATTTTATACACATTAAATCAAACCTGCATGTTTTTCCAAAGGTACACTACAGCTTTATCACAAGCTGTGTCTTGGGGCTGAAATTGTTAGGAGAACTCCTTTAAGTGTGTGTTATGCAAGAGAACAGAGCACACAGTTGTAACTATCTTGGCTGGGAATGTGTGAATCATGTTCTCATGCAGTACGAGGCATTCTTTCATCAGTCTCTAAATTTATATTAAGTGCTGTCCAGGTCATTACAATCCTTTAAGTAGAGTATCAAGTCTCCAGGTAGTCACATACTGCCCTTTTTTTCAGCATACAGAGTATAGAATCTCATTTTTCTTGGTGGAAGGGGTAAACTTTAAGCTTAGTTCATGGAGAAGCTGTGGGAAAAAGAAAAATCCTAGGAAATCAAAATTGTTTTGTTCACATTTACACCGCCACAGCCTTTCTTATGTTTCTTTGATGTGTTAAATTTACCTGTTTTCCAATGGGTAGTGCAGTGCACTTTCTGAGCACATAATGGATTTTCACCAGAGCTGTTGTGACTGCCCAGGGTTTTCCAGGTTCTCTTTAACTACAGTCCATTTTGTGATGAAGGCCTATTGAGATATTGAAAAATTGTTTGATTTATTGGCATCAATTGCCACTGTTACCTCATAGTTGCAACATTATAAAAAACAGTTCTAGTACCCTAGGCTGGGAGATAGCTGTATGTATGGTTGGTGATTTAATATGGTTTAAAAGCAGTCTGAGCTGGGATTCAGACTGTTTATATTCTGCTTGAATCAGGACAAGGGCTTGAAAACTTGTACACATTCCAGGCACCAACCCTGTAAACTATTTCCAGTGCTTCCCTACTCTATAGTTTTACTCTGCCTTTAACTGGCAGCAGGATGTTTTGCTTTTTTTTTTTTTTACTTTTCCTTCTTAGTGAAGAATTTTTACATTTCTACCTGCAAATGAAGCATTTTGCACAAATGGAAATTCCCCAAGACAGCATTTTAGCCTCACAATAATGATCCTTCTCTGAAGGTTTGGAAACTTTACCTTTACCTACATTCACAAATGCAGTTTTTTAATATAAGCTGCGAAATCATGTGCTTATGTTGACCCTGGTCACCCTATTCCTGGTTTTTCTTTCTATCTCTGATCTTAGCTTGTGCACAACCCTGATAGGATCATTCTTCTTCTTTGGTTTGCTTCCTACCCATTCCCTATTCTGTGTGTTTTTTGTGTATTGCTGCTAAATGTCCACATCAGTCAAGACCAAGGCATTTTAGCTGGTGCTATTGCAGTTTGCTACCAGTACTCTTTGCAGTGCTTTCTACTGGTACCAATGCAATCTGGGAAAGTGTAGAACAGGGTTTTTTTTCCCCCATATTAGGGTTATTCAGGTTTTGTAGAATAAGCAACACACAGAAAAAATTGCAAAATTAACTGATGATGTCTAAGCAGAGGCATTTATAGTTTGGTTGTTCCTGTAATTGTAGTCCACAACTATAATTATAGAAGATTTTTGAGAATTAAAAATAACAGTTTTCTTAGTCATTTGTGATCCAGTTTTGTTCTTTCTTTGTCATCACTGGCAACCAAGGAAAATACCTTTTAAATGAAGGTAGTGAAAAAAGAGTTTGTACACCTCTGTTAGAACAGATTGCCTAGGAAAGGCACTGAATATGTATTTGTCTTTTTTCTTGTCCTCTTTGGCTGCTTGGACTAGTAGCCTGCAGACTGAGTGGATCTAGTCCGCTCAGTAACTCTAGCAGTCCTTTCTTCTATGGTGCCTCTGAGGCAGAGAGGCTGAACTCAGGAAGTAATAAGCATTGCTTTTAGAGAAAAAGAAAACAGCACCCAAAGGTGTCTCTAGAAACCACCGAAGTTGAGGAACAACCCACCTTTGCTAATCCTTTATCCTCTACGTATTGCCTTTGCCAAAGAAGCGTGTAATGTCCAATATCTGATGCATAATGAGCTAACTTAGGGAGACATTGTCAAACCCTTCTTTGGATTATTGTCTTTTGTTGTCTTGTTTCCCAAACATAAGGTTATTTGAAGCTCTCAATATGTTAACTAATATGTTGTTAATTGTTTTATTTTTAAAAACCCTTTGTCTTGGTGTGCTTCCATCTAAGCATAATGCAAGCCTTTACATATTTCCATACTTTCAGCATATTTTATGCAAATGGTTGTTAAAAATGAAATTTCTAATTTCAAATGAAGAAAATTCATGACATGCATCTTGTGTTGCAGTTTAATCACTGTATACCCAGGAAAGTATTGACAGTTGTCCCGTGGAAGCTATTAAAGTTCCTGTCCAAGGTTAAATGAAATTGCAGTTTATCAGAGCAGCATTGAGAAAATAAGGGAATCTGTTCATGGCTCTTGATTAATGCCAAGCATGATCAACACAAGGGGGTTCATTAAGCTATACATCATGTGGGTAATTTAACATGTCATTGTGCCTGCTGTCTGCTTTAACTCTCTGCATAACCTGGTGTTCTGAACTTGTACCTGAATTGCTGTCTCCCAGACTTTGTCATGCTTGGGTTGGTTCAGCATTTGCATTTATACCAATCCCTATTTTATGACCATTCTGTTTTTTTGTATAACATTTACAATTTATTCTGAGAATGGTTCCTTAATTGTCTAGATATTTTTATTTTTAGATATTTCTTTGTTTTGGGAAGTTGATTTTAAATAAGGCAGTCAGAATTAAAGGAATTAGGTTCTAATCCTAGGAGAGAGTAGCCTCCTCAATTCCCAGTGCAGAACTGCGTCTCCATGCAAGATCAAGCCTGACAGATTTCCAAACAACTGATACCTGAAGGATGGACTGGACAAGGCTTTTTCAAACAGTGACAGAAATCTTCTGATTGCAGATATTCACCCTCCTTGAGATTTCAACCACAGGGACATTCGTTGGGAAGGCAACATAACACTGTGCAAGCAATCCAGGAAGGCTTTAGACTGTTTTAGACCATTGAGATGAATTTTCTAGGACAAATGCCAAGCAGATCAGACTTGTCCAGCCTGATTCCTTGATATAATGGAATGACTGGCTGTGTGAAGCTGGGAGGACTGGTGGATATAAAGTTTGGCTTTGGTAAGGTTTTCATGCCATCTCCCACAGCTCTCTGGTATGAGAGACTGCTAAATGAATTTGGTCTTGTCTTGGCTGTTGAACCCACAGGCATTTATCAATGACTTCATGTTTAGTTAACAGCTGACAATAAAAAGACCACCACCATGATGTTGAAATGGGGCTGACTCAGTTCAATGTGTTCATCATCAACAACAGTGATATAACAGAAGGTGCTCTTAGCAAATTAGGAGGATTAGTTAACATGCTAAGCAGGAGACACTCAGTCCAGAGGGGTCTTGATAAGCTTAGGGATGGGGCCAATATAAAATCTGTGACGTTCAGCAAGAGGTGGAGAGTCCTGAGTAATCTCATGCATCAGTGCAGGTGAGGAGAGCCAGCATGGCTGAAGAGGCCCCTGAACAGTGGCCACCAGGCTGAGTATGAGCCAACAGTATGAGCTCACTGCAAATAAAATGAATCTGCTTCTGAGCCATACTGCAAGGACTGAGGCCAGTAAATTAGGGGAAGTTATTATCCCATTATACTTGTTACTGATGAAGCTGTACTGGGAATATTTATATACTCGGGTTCTCCAGTTCTGAAAGCATATGTAGAAAGTGGAGAGGTGCCAACAGAGGGTTATGAAGGTCAGGGACTTAGATAATTTCCCTTTCAAGAAGAAGCTGGTCTTTAATCTGGAAAAAGTGGAGGCAAAAGAACAATATGATAGCATCCCTACACTTCTTGCAGATTTGTAGAAATGATGGAATCATGCTCAATTTTGACAGCTGTTAAAAAAAATAATAAAAATAATGCAATGGCCTATGCTGTAACAAAAATTTCAGGAATGTCCAGCTGTGCATCTGAATGCATGCTGTGCTCAAGACCATACTGGGACAGAAATGGTGAAGAATGCACTGTTCCTCTCACCACTTTCCTCCCTATGGTCATCCTTAGACACATCTTCCCCAGTCTCTGTGGAAGAGAAATTTGAATTAAAAGAGGGAAAGGGAGCCACACCATCTGGGCAATAAGTGGCCAGAATTGTGGGTCACATGGCTGTATTCCTAAGTCTCAAAGGGCTGAGGTTTTAGTGCTCTTTGATGTGCTTGAAAGCCTCCAACAGTGCTAGAACTGCTAAGGTACAGTGATGGTGCAACGTGCAGTACCTGACAAAAAAAACCTGTAACATACCTCCTCACTGATACCAGTAGTACTATGGGTGGTTAAAAGCACACTACAAACCAGCTATTAGCATTTTTGAAATTCACCTGTTCCCAATGAATTTAGAAAATATCTACTACACATATATATTAGCTGATGATTTTCAGTGCCTATTTATTTGCTGTGCCATTGCTTGCATTAGCTAGGGGAATCTACTCAAGGCAAAGGATACTGCATTTATTTTTCCAAGTGTAACAAAACTATCAAAGGATCAAGTGATTTGCAGGAGATGCACATACAAATTCAAATTGAACAATTCAGGTAATGTATTATGCTTTATTTGAGCAACTGAAGTGATTCTCCATTCTCTTCACATTTACTTGTTTTCATCTAGTTCTGGGATTAGCTGAAATTCTTGTATCAAGGAAGGATTGACTGTGCTGGAACTTTCAAGGCATTTTCATTTAATGAGAAGTTTATCTTAGCAATGAATTTGTTTTGCAGAAACTGTATTTGCTGCCTACATTTGAAAATAATTAACTGTCTAATTTCTTTTAGTATACAGATTGAGAATTGAATGCAAGTAAAACAGATATTACAGACTAAAGCCAGATTACAAAGGTGTACACTGGCTGTAGTAAGTAACACAGAATGGTTGTTTAATATAATTGTAGTTAGTGTATTACTGCTTCTAGCAAGTTTGCCTTTAGTTACAACTATCATGTCTCTTGCTGCAGTGTGAATCCCTTTTATCCCAAAACCTAAAATAGTTTTCAAGTATTCATAGTTCCATAGTGAAATAGTTTAAAAAAGATAGTGGTATTGTTTTCTGCTACCATTAATTAACAAAGGTTTATTTACAAGACAATAATTAATTATACTTCTGGGATGCTCAAGAGTCTAACATAAATCAAAGCAGACTTGATAAGAAGCGATGAAAGTCTCACATAATTAAACAGGGCACTAGAGACCAATTGTTTATAGAATTATTTGCTTGGGCTAATTGACACTAATTATTTAATCTGATTTTCTTCTTTCCAGTAATGCTTCTACCAGTTCTCTGTTCTCGGCTGATGGCACAAGCATATTCCACTTTATCAAGGTGTTCTCTCTGTATCAATACAAAGGTTCTTCAGCTGTTACCTTCACTAGACAATTTTATAGCAATGCAAGAGGGAAGTTTGGAAACTGATGATCATTAAGTTTTGGTAATAATTTCCTAACTACACAAGGTATTGAAGTGTTGCAAATGCTAAGCAAGGCAATGACTTAGTTGATGATAAAAGTTAATTCTGCAGTAACAGCAGCCTTAGGAACACAAACATGAAACATATTTGCAAGCCAACTGATAGTATAGCTCACTTGTTACAGCTCCCTAGCTACTATAAAAATTCTAATAACAACTATATTTCTAGG
Source organism: Sterrhoptilus dennistouni (assembly GCA_013397095.1). Classification (NCBI taxonomy): domain Eukaryota; kingdom Metazoa; phylum Chordata; class Aves; order Passeriformes; family Zosteropidae; genus Sterrhoptilus; species Sterrhoptilus dennistouni. The sequence goes on from VWZU01019068.1 coordinate 31,017, forward strand.
TAAGATCAGTAACATTTCCCTGATGATGCATTATCTCATATTTTATAAATATCAACATGTGTTACAAGAAACTGTCCATGGAATTTTTTAATTTCTTGCCAGAAACCGAATTCAAGGCCCAGTGTTTTATTGAATCTCTGGTGCTGTTTTATTGAATCACCCCTCACGTGCTGGAGCAGAGCATCAGTATGTCATGCAATTCTTCCATGTCCTGAATAGCCATGTAGAAATAGCAGCAAAACACAGAGACAACCAAATTAAATAGGCTGATCCTAACATATTATTGCATTCCATCCAGACAAGCATTTATTTTAGATGCTAGTGGTCAGTAACATACTTGGAAAGATACTTATTTATATTTTTAACCTGCCTCCTTAAGGAAATGAGGCTAATGTTGTACTTCTACCAGGATGCCCAGAGACTCCCTTTACCAAAGTTTTAACTCACTGATCAATTTGAAATAGATGTAACAATGAAAGATGGCTCGATTATATGAATTTCCAGTGAAATTCATGAAAATAGGTGTTTGTGTAGTGGAAAAAAGATATGTATTAGAATCCCCACAGAGAAAATGACTGTAGTATAAATTCTGTCATTAAACAACACAGAATCCATGTGGGGTACAGCTTATGACTCGCTACAGAGCTAATGTTTCTTATGCAGTAGTGAAGTACCCAAAGGTTTTGGCCAGCCCTTTGCAAGTGTCTGATCCCAAGTAGATGTGTCTTTTTCCTTAGTGCTTTTAGTTAAACACTGCTGAGAATTTTCAGCATGTAACTGTGTAATGCTCTAAGCCAAAGGGTGACCAAGGTATACAGTCAGCCCTTTCAATTGCAGCACTTCCAATTCACGTGCAGCTTGAAAGCTGCTTTTCTTCTCTCTCTGGAGCTACACATTCACCTTTTCCCTCCATCGAAATATTTAAGTAACTGAATAGCTTATAAAACTGTGAGTATGATCCGATCCTCAAGAGCTTGTGTCCTGCTCTGTTCCTACACATTGTAGAGCCAGCATTAGCCTTGCATTCTAACACTAGTAATTCAGATATCTTGATTATGCTTGCCAAAATTATTTTTCTGACAGAACAGATGATGTCTTCCTCTGAGGAACTCTGCATTTTGTATCTTCAAATTACTTTTCAAGCTCTACTTCTGACTATAGCAAGGGTTTCAACAAGTGATAGCAGATCAGGGTTGTGGAGTAATGCATTCAATACTTCAGGGTGAGTGACACAGGGAACATCAGTTACTTGCTGCTGCTGGAGGTAACTGCACAAGCCATGGATTATCCGTGGCATTGACACCAGAAACAATACGTCACCTAACTATGTTCTGACTAGGTCATTACAAATATCCATTACTAATTGTCTTTTACTAAATTGCTTCACAACCAAAATCATAACTTTTCATTTGGTTTTCCCATCTTAAGACATACACGTAAGAACCCACATCCCACAAAATCTCAGGTCCATGTTATCGCTGTGATTTTTAATGTAATTTTATAAATGCCTTGGATTCTTGGATTAAAAAAAATCTCTGGTTTATAAAGCTATATGTATGGAAATATGAACAATACCAAGAACTTTTTAGCAAAAACTATAAGTAGTGAATTGTGCCTTAATAAGGAAGGCATGAAAACTGGCTATTTTCTTACATCATCTCAGAAGAAATCTGTTAAAGTTCTTGTTGACAGAAGCCTTACATGAAAAATATGCTGCATGAGATAGAAATGCTGGTAAGTGATGAAAACACAAGAGACCCTTCATGTCTCCCCAGTGAAAGCTAAATGTCTGTCTCTGCATATCTGTCTGTATATAGATGCATAGATGTTGTGAATTTGCTTCTCATAGTAAGCTATAAGAATGCAACGGAAATAATTATTTTCTAAGTCTTTTTTTTATCTTGGTGCTGGTTTTAAACTAACTTTAAACAATTTCATTTGAGTTTGTTTGTATGTACCTTGTGGTGGAGATATAATCAGTCTGTTATGAATTTACTTTTAATAGGCAAGGTAAAAGATGGCTTAGCGTTGGAATTTAATTATCAGTGTATAAATGGATTTTGTATAGAGAGGCAATGGAACAGTATGCTTTTGAGAATATCTCAGAGCTGTGTTTCAAAATTGAAAGAAAGGTATTGCATTTTATATGATTGCTACTTTTTTAAGTGGAGAAACTGAAACTGTGAGGAAAAAATATAAGAAGATGAAAACTATAATATGAAAATACGTATATGCAAGCATTTGAAAGTGAAAAAAGAGTTTAGGGCTAAAATGTAAAAACCAGGTTTATCAGAGAACATGTCTCTATATTTCGTTATTTCAGTTATGAGTATAATATAGAGAAAGGAGTTTTTAGATGGTTTTCCAACATGATCAGGCAAGCTCATATTTAGGCATTTAAAATACATCAGGACCTTTGGAAAGTACTGTGTTATCATTAGTCTAGTTCTAAGACAAAGTGCTCTGTATACTCCCAGATTCAAGGGAAATCAAAGGATTTGAGGTGTTGACTTTCATCTCTATCCTCCTAACTGGCTGGGGTGCCAGGGTGGGGATGCATCTTTTCCATGCTCAGAACACACAACTGCAGCTGGAGAACAGGAGCTCAGCCTTCCAGGGACTGTCGTGTGTCCTGGGGGAAGCACAGAACAGCCACAGCTTGCTCCAAGCCTGAGCAGAGGTGCATATGCCCCACTCACCTCCTTTCTAAGGCTCATGAGAAAGGTATCTATATGGACAGATTTTTATATTAGCTGTGGGTGGGTCCCACAAATACTGAAACTCAGTGGGAAGACACAGAATATTTAGTGTGAACATTGTGTAAATGTTTATTACCACACAGTCTATGTATTTTATCTAGAGCACAAGGTATTAATTTTGTTTCCAATGTCTGGAAATAAATTACAAGATTTTGCCCAGCCTAGGTGTTCTATAGGTTTAAAATGCAGGTTCACCCCTGTTCAAACATCTTTGTGTCCATAGTTGTGTTCAACAATGTGATTTAGACTGTGCTTAAAGCTGCTCTGGCAGCTAGCAAAGCTGGAATCAGACTAGGAATTTTCCTAGGAGCAATCCCAAATAGGAATTTTCCTAGGAGAAACCTAGAAGCTTATTGAAAATAGGAATGCTTATTGAAAATAGGAATATCTACCTGCTTATTGAAAATAAGAATTTTTCTAGGAGCAATCCAACCAGTTAGATGCACCAAAAACAACATGTAGGCTTAGAGGCTGCAGTGGAACTTAATTGACTGGTAGCTATGGTGTGTTTGCCAGCTCAGTGGAACACCAGACTCAGAGCCTTTGTTGGGTTCTTTCTATAACTGGAAGATCAAGTTCAGAGGTTTTCAACTTACAGGAGAATTTTCTTAGGCCAGAAACTCATCTGCTTATACCATCTCTAAAAAAACTGTATGTATTTCTCACTGATCATATTGTGCCTCACTGCATTGTCTTTGATAGAAAACTGATTTTTGTGAACCTTTATGGTCTCTTATCTTCTCATCTATTTGCCTCACTGCATTAAAACACTTTTTTTAAGCTGTAGTTTTGTCACAAAGATGCACAGAAGAACAAAAATCTGCTGCTGAAAGGGGACAGGAACTTTGCTGTGTTTATTGCCACTGAAAAGGATGTTCACCATTCCCTTCTTCCCATTTTCCTTTCTTTCTGGATAAGTTCGACTTATCCACAAAATAAAAATCATACCCCTCAAATACCAGTCCTGTTACTAATGACCCACTGACTGCAGTATCTGATAGACTGATAACTTTCTGTTATCAAGAAATTTGTACTTCCTACAGCCATATTCAAATATACCACCTCTGGTACACATAAAATGAAATCTATTTTTGTGGGGAATTTTTCCAGTACAATAAAACCTGTGATGAAGGAGTTATCAGACTTTTTTTGTGCTGATGTCAATAGGAATTTGTATTCTGTGTAGATTTTATGAAGAACAGCCTACTGCTGTATGCCAAACTGCTGCAACTATACCTCAGGATCAAGGATACAAGAGAACCATTTCTTTTTCCTCTCTTACGTTGAGCCTGGTAATCAATAGGAAGCAAAGCAGAATCAATATTAATTGATCAGTTAGGTTTTTAAATAATTGGCATTCACTCCATTCGCTAGACAAAATAACAACTGTCTTTCAGGGTTTGGCCTTTTCCAGCTCTTTTATCCAAGTTCATGCAGTGGCTGCTTGTGATGCAGGAGATGCCCCCAGGGCTTGTGGCATAACCCCCACAGATACCCCTGGTGCTGCAAAGAGAACTCAAACAGGTAGAACGGTGCAGTGCAGCACCAGAGTGCTTTCGGAGTGCTCTGCTCCTTGCAGAGCAGTGGCCAGGCTCACCTTCCTTTGATTTGCTCCTGGTAATTCCAGCACTGCAATGAAGCCAGCCTCCTCACCTTCCTTTGATTTACTCCCAGTAATTCCAGCAATGCAATGAAGCCAGCCTGGCAGCAGCACCAGGCCTGCAGAAAATGCAAGGGCCAAATGCACCAGCAATAACACTGGAGTTTATCTCATACAATCTACATTCTTTGTAGAATGCTTTGGAGCACACTAAAGGGTAAATGACAGTATCCATGACAGCAATGAGGTTAAAACAGCAGAATATGGTTCATTGGTATAAAAATATGGACCAAATAGAGCTGGATGTTCACATGCATGTTCTGCAAGGAGCAGAGGAGGCATTGATGGCCTTTGGTACTCTATAAACCTCTCTTCAGGCTTCTGGAGATGGATTTGGATACAGGTACATCTGTCCCATTCCCGGCCTCTCTCTGCTTATAATCACTACAGAGACATTCATTCAACATTGAATTGGGTAAAATTGCTGGTATATTTTTTCAAATAACATCTCCTTTTAGATGACCTTCAAACCCTCGGCTATTCAGGGTGAATTTGGATCTTCTGAGACTCAACCTTTCGCCTGTCAGTGATGCATGCTTTCCATAGGTATGTCTGTTTGGTTTCACTCGGCCTTATGTGACAGCCAGCTGGGATTTCTAAGCTGATCTTCATAAGATCTTTCTAGGATCTGGTCCTTCATCTCTCTCTCTTTTGACTTCCCAACTCTGAGATAGTTAGAAAACCTCTGCTCTACAGAAGTAGTATGACAAACAAATTACAGATTGTGTGGTGCTCAAGTTTTTCTATGTCTCTGATCTATTACTGGCAGCATGAAGCTTCGGGGATTTTTCATGCCATTTCCTCTTAGAGAGCACAAAGAAGAATAGCTTTGGAGTAGCTGAAATTTTGCCACTCTACTCAGCTCTGCTGTAAAGCTCAAATAATTACTGGCTGCCTATTTACCCAAGAAAATGGAAAAACACATAACTGAGACAGGTAATATTGGTAAGAAAGCATTTCAGAACTTGTGTTGTGGAAAGTGGTTTTTAATTGATATCTGATACCGTGCCTGAATTTATGTTGTTTGGCACACCTGCTGTGCATGCCAATTCTTTATTCTGTAAATATGACTGAAGCATTTTGATCACCTGTCCTAAGTGCTTAATCAAACTCCATTATCCTGCTAACCATAAACGAGCCAACAGAAAAGTTACTGCCTCAAAATGTTACAACCCATGGACCAGCCTTAAATAAGGCAAGTAATGGTCTTTTTCTTGGGTGTGATAGAAACCTCTGTTTCCTGGAACCAAAATATTTTTGTACTTTGCTATTAAGTTTCATTGAAGCTTTGTCTACTTTTATGTAAAGTATACTGATTTATTAGAAACCTCACTCCATGGTAAACTGATAATTGGATGCTGTTGAAAGAATGAGTTTCATTGATCTAGTCAATGACCACAGACATTACTGAAGTAAACCTCTTAACAGTGCTGGGGCGTATTTTGGCCACAATCAATTTTTGTGAATCTTCCCTTGTAGTATTTTGTTTTATTTGACACTATCTTCATTGATCTAAACCCAGAGCACATTTAATGTGTAAAATTTATCTTGACAGAAAGTTTCATTACTTTTCAGTCAACACAAACTTCTCATTCTTTATTATAGATTAAAAATCTGCTGTGACAATCTGTGCAAGTAACCTGTAGATACCTGTGGCATCAGTATGCATATGCCAGAGACAGAAAAAGAATTGTGTTTGGAAAGCTGGGCTTCAAATAAATGAGACATTGCACTTGCTGATGTTGAACAGAATGATTTTTAATATCTGGTGTGAGGAAGATGCCAAATATAAAGATTCACTCTCTACATGCTGTTGCTGTTTTAATTGCTGATTTTTTTTAACAGAGCCTGATTTTCCCTCTCCTCACAGCACATTCATGGTTTAATACAAATGCAGCTGTTTTAGTGTTAAACTCCATGAACTCATCTCTTGCCTTTGGATGAACCCAAAGGCAAGAGATGATCCACAGAAAGACAGGAACATCAGGAAAACACTTCTGACAATTTTGAAGGTGTTTGAGTGCTAATGTTTAAAGGTTGATCATCAGAATATTTTAACTATGGTTAATGCTTAAAAGTCCAAGTAAATAATTATAATTTAATTTTAAACTAAAAGATCATTAATATTAATCTTTTTAAAACAAGACAAATCTGTGTGCTTCAGATGAGATATTTAAGTTACACACCTTCAGGGATATTTAAGTTACAAACACCTTCAGGGATGTTTGCCCTCAGTATGGAAGCATCTGTTTGCAGGCAAGCTAAGAAGTAGTAAGTGGTGAATAAAGCTTGGTCATATCCTGATAGAGATCAAGCTCAAATCTTTTAACCTGGTGCACACCGTCTAGTTTGTGTTTGTTTCACTTCTGATGGTAGCTGCTTCTCACCTTGTGACTTTCGGCTGGTGAAAAAGCATGGCTTTTTTGTTAATGGTTTCATTTGCATGAAATTCCAGGATTCCTGGAAAAAAATAATTGTCTTTAGGATTTATAAACCCTCTTTTTTATAAAATGCAAATTCAGAAATATCTTTGATTAGACAGCCAGTGCTGTATTTTTCTGTGTTTAAAATACCAGAGAGATTAAAAATTTCCTGGTTAGAAATTCCAAGATTAAGGTAGGTGCACTATTATCTAAACACAGTAACTCAGGGACATGAGAAGTTTTAAATGTCTTTCCTAGGTAGCCTGAATTACAATTATTTCTGGAGAGAATTGCTGCCATCTTGTTCTTGCTGATTTATGAGCTGACTCTGAAGGTGAACATCAGACTGGCATGGGTTGGTGGGGTTTGTTTTCTTTTTTTTAAACCAAACTAAATTCTTTTAAAAACCTAAAGCCTTGTAAACAGAGGCCTGAACATTGCAATGCAAGTGAGAATTACTTTGACTGATTCTGAAAATCTGTATGAGAACCCGTATTATGTGTTTGGGAGGTTTCACAGAAGGGGAAATCTGACGAACAACAGTATTTGCATAAGCAGGATCACTCTGAACCTCTTCGAGACCTTTCTGGGACTCATTTGTCTAAGCAGAGAAGTTAGAGATGCTGACTCTGAATTCTTAACCCTGCTTACATTGGCACAAAATGAGACCTATTTAATTCTCCGTGGTTGGCACTGCTGAAAGAAAACAGAGAAAATCTAAAATATTTATAGGATTTAAAGTTATTTTTCTGGGTAAAGGACAAGTGAAAGAGAGCAGAATAAAGCAGTTCTCTAACTTTCTTATATTCCAAAAGGAAAATTAATAAGAAAGGCCATTGAGTGGTTGTTCTAGGTATATACAGAAAGGAGATAATCAAAGGAGGTGCAAGCATCCATTCAATGGGAGTGGACTTGCCAAGAGATTTGATAGAGGGAAGTTAATTTCCCTGGTGACTTAAGTGAGATAACATAGTTTTATCTTTTTCAGAAAACTAAGGATAAATAATTGGTTCAATAACTCTCACTAACTACATTTAGATAAGCATTTTTTTGTGTGTTTATTAAGTTGTTTATTTGTTATAATACTACTAGCCGTTTAATGTAGATAAGAAGTCAACAAACTTCCATTTAAGCAGCTGGCTCATTTCAAGAACTGAGAATAAATTAAATGATAAAGCACACTCTCTTTTTGATTAGAAAACCAAAATTAGTCATTGTGAAAATGTTTCAAATTGTAAGAAGCGTCTTTCAGTCCCTGTGCAAAGTAAGTGCAGTGAATGGTCAAACATTTCATTGCACTGTTGTGTTATGTTTAAGGAGAAAGGGAGGAATGAAAAGGCACATCTTTCACAAGACTGTAAATGGCTTATAATGAAAGAGACACAATTCAATTGTAGGAAAGAATACTAGATAGAATAGCTACAGTTATATAGGGTAACAATTTATCTTACTACAGCAAGATATCTGAAATTTCACACAGTAGAAATGGGAGAATTTTCTACTCTACTTTTGAATTCTGTATAGAATAAGTATCTGTTCATTATCTTGTATCTGTATGCACACATGGTGAACTCTGAAGCCTGACTGTCAGAGAAGGAAGAGATTAGTCTGTGTCTGTTAAACAGTGAAGTCCTCTAAGTGCTTTTATGTTCTTAAAAGCTCAATCTGCCCTTGTATATGCAATCTGCAGCGTGGTGTATCATCAAAAGAAAAGCTGCTGAGTTTGTGCATGCATGTGTAGTAATTGATTTTTTCCAAGGTACTTGCCTGGGTGCAGTACTGCATATTTTGAGGGTAAGATCAAATCATAGTGTTGAGGAATAAGCCACTGCAAATATGGTAGTGAAAACAACAGCACAGGTGGTAATCAGATTTGGAATGCAGACATTTTAAATCAGTACCCTTTGAGGGAAATCAAGATAAATTTCAGTGATAACAAGGTCTGGGAAAACAATTGTGCCAGAAAACAAAAAGGCCTGGGTGTCTTTTTGTCTTAAACTGTATGACAGGCTCTCAGAGTGAAACCCTTGCCTCACCAGAGAGAGGGAACCTTAGGGCCTTGCCAGAATTTGATTGCTCACTGCATTTCTGTCAGAATTACCCACTGTGATACATCCACTAGGACCCATAATTTCAAACAGTGAAAATACTCTATTAAGATTTGACAGATTAGGAAAATGCAAACATTTGCATTGAGCAGATGACATATGAGGAGAATCTGAGAGAGTTGCATTTCTGCAGCCTGGAAAAGAGATGGCTAAAAAGAGATAAATTTTCTGTCTTCATCTCTGTTATAGAAAAGATGAAGCCAGACTCTTGCAGGTGCACAGCAGAACAAGAGGCAGTGGACCCAAGTTGAAACAAGGGAAATTCCTCTGAAAAAAAGTGGTTCTTTCCAGAGAGGTTGATTTATCACTGGAAAGACTGCCCAGAAAGGCTGTGTAATCTCCATCCTTTGAGGTGTGAAAAACTCAGCTGGATGAGATCCTAGGACTCCCAATCTAGCTTTGAATTTAGCCCTGCTTTAAGCAGTGCTTGAACCCAATGGCTTTCTGTGTCCTTTCTAACATAAAATACACTATCTCTTAAAAAAAAAACAAACCAAAAAACCAAAGCAAACAAACAAACAAACAAGCAAGCAAACAAACAAAAACCAAGAAGAAAAAATAGGAAAAATAAAATAAAAAGCAATCTGAAACTCTGCTTGGCCAGTTGAATTCTCCCTAATACTAGGGATACATTTACATCAACAGTGTTTGCTCTTTGGGGCAGGAATTCACTTTTTGAATATGTTTGGGGAGGATCAGTAGCAGTGGGATTTCTATCCTTGGCTAGTGCTTTTCTAAGTGATAGCAATTGGTGTTTAAGCCCAGCTGGAAATTAAGTACCCCGCAGCTGTTTGCTCAAACCCCCCACTCTTCCCCACCAAACCTGCTGGAATGGGGAGGAAAATCAAAGTAAAATTTGTAGGTTGAGATAAGAACAGTTTATTAATTGTAAAGAAAGTAAAATACAGTAATAATGGTAAATGATTATAATAATAATGATAATAAAAAGGGAAACCCAAGTGATGAACAATACAATTGCTCACCACCTGCTGACTGATGCCAGATCCCCCCTTTCTGAACCAAGACCAGCTCCTCCTCTTCCTCCTTTGTCCCCCCACTTTATGTATAGAGCATGATGTCACATGGTCTGGAATATTCCTCTGGTCAGTTTGGATCACCTGTCTCAGCTGCATCTTCTCCCAGCCTCCTGTGCACCCCCAATTTCCTTTCCAGCATGGCAATAAGAAAGAACAGAGCTCTGTGCAAGCCCTGCCCAGCAATAACAAAAACATCTCTCTATTATCTCTCTGTTCAAAACGTAGTCCCATACTAGTCACTGTGGAGACAATTAATTCTACCCCAGCCAAAACCAGCACATGATACAAATACCAGAAATGAAGGGTGGCTCTAGAAGAAAAAAAAAAAAAAAGAGGGTAAAGTTTAGCAAACATCTAAACAGTAGGAGATCTGATAATGAGAATGGAGATTTTATCAAAGCCATGCCCTTATGTGGACAAGGAAGTAAACTGACAAATCAAAAGATTGTGCTTTTTCAGACACAGGCCCAATCATGTCATGAGTCTGTGACTGTCTTGGATGGAGAACGAATGTGCTGACTGGACTGTGACAGGCAGTCTGGATGTCTAGTGATGTGCTTTGACATCTTCTTTGTGATTTTGGTAGTGTAGATGTCTTTGATCAAAGCATATGGCCCTCCCATGCATCTTCAAAAGCAGTGGGATTGTCCCAGTTAAAATTTGGTTACTCTTGGAGTAAGGGAATGCTTGCTATGGAAACACAGCCAAGTGTTATCCATCTCACTACCAAACAAGTATCCTTGCCTGAGGAGAAGTGACAGATGGCTTACCATGCGTAACCCTGTAATTCACAACCTGCTTTATGTGGATCTCCTGGCTATTGCTTTCTTCTCTCCCTCATTTCCATTTCCATTCCCACTCCCACCATTCCTTGGGCTTTTGCCATCACCCTCCCACTCTCTCCCCTTTCCTATATTGTTGCCTTTCTCCCACAGCCCTGCTTCTGCTCCCTCCCTGCACTTTTCTTGTAGACACAAACTGAACTGCAGGTCTGAGGGGATGTCTGCCAGCACGAGGCAGTAGGGCAAGCCACTGTGGTGCTGGTCTTCTTTATCCACATTCTCATGAGTGTTACATATCTCAGTTCCTGCAAATTGCCCTTATAACTTGTTATGATATGCGTGAAAATTTTTCACCTCAAAGTTTTCAAATATTTTGTTTAAATGACAAGAGAGACAGCATATGTAAAGTGCTTGCTTTGTTTACACTGGGCTCTCTGTGGCAAGTTTCACTCAATTCCTCAGCTGTGCTTAATTTTGTTTGTTGCAATGCAAAGCTTAACTGGGTGTATATGCAAATTAAAATGTTGGTGTACATTTCAGGGGAGAAATCAGGTTTGGATACAGAATCCTCCTGAATCTATACTCAAATGTTAAACTTTTCAAAGTTCATTAAAACTAGCTCAATTCTTGCATTATTTAGTTGCAGTGGATGTCAGAAATACTAAAGATAAATGAATTACGTGTCATTTCTGGAGTGACTGGAAGGAGGAAGTACAATCTCTTCCTCTCTTCTTGAACCTTCCCACCTAAGAGATAGGTCACAAAGGTCACATAAAGTTCAAAGCAGATGTGTCTAAACTGGATTTCTTGAGAGCAAATCACATTGAAATTGCACAATTCCCTCTTGGAATGCTTTACACCTGCTTTCCTTAATTACTTCAGTGACAGTCACTCATTGTCATTGTTGCCTCTGCTTGCTCATGAATGGCCTGGGTGGGTTGACGTGTGTGTTTCTGGACAGGGCTAGCAGCACATTTCAGTGGGTGCTGGCAGCATCTTAGAAATTTTGCCACTCAGTTCAGTGGTAAATGTGAAATTCAGAGGGATCCGTGGCCTGCTGCCGTTTGCAGGCTGTAGAGACAAGGAGCATTGCAAAAGGACACGTGTTCCGTGCAGAGGCTCAGACTGTAAAATAAGTTTGGTAGAAAGTGCAGCTCCACTTTTACTTTCTGCTCCCATTGTGACACACAGTGAGCAGAAACCTTTGGTCTTTTGAAAGCCTTCTGTTTGCCTTTCTCCTTAAATGGCCTGCAAGAAAATACAAACAGACAGATTCTATTACACAGACTGGGAGATCTGTGCAAGCTTCCCTTAAACTGTTAGAAATTTTTAATTTATGAACTGAAGGAGTCCTTATTTGAAGACTTCAGGGTGTGAGGACATTTGAAAAATTAGCTGCCAACAATCAAATTTAAAACAAAGCTTTGAACCAACACACTGCACTTTTTTTTTTCCCTTTAAATAGAAGTAGGTGATGCCCAAAACTTGCCCAATATGTGGTAAGCCTTGTATATACCTTCCAGTCAGATATTTTACCAATAGTAACCTAGAAACATTAGCAGAATTGCAAATAGAAAATGTTGGTAATTATTTAAATACACATATGGTTATAATATAAATGGGGAGGGTTAAGGGTAAAAGCCTCTCATGGTTCATAGTTACCAGATTGCTACATTTGTTTTTAGATGAGATCTGCAGATCAGACGTAATTTCTCAAGATATGTAAAATTTCTTAACAATTTAAATCAAGATGAACCCCAATCTAAATAAAATTAAGCCAATATTAAAACAAAGGAAGAAACAAAAATCCAAACAACCCTGACATAAGTAGTTTTAATTTCAGCTATTTATAACTTGTGTTCTCAAGGGAAAATTCATAAATTTTTAAAATTGATGAGATGGAAACCTGTTGCTTAAGTTCTTACAGTATTTGTGAGAGGGGTTTGGGTGTTGAGATAGTTTGTTTGCTTAGCTAATTACTAGGATGAATTAGAGATTTAGGAACCATCCCTGGGGAAAAGTTTAGGCTAACATTTCAGAGCAGATACATTTTTTGGGAAAAATTCTCTTAGCTCTGCTGTGTAGAAAAAGTCTACTGATTCAGTTGGACTATTCATAAGAGAAAGACTAAAGAAGCTGAGGAGTAAGACTTTCTAAATTACCTGAAATGACTTCTTTAAGTGTTTATGTAAAGGGAGGGAGAGGAGAACAGACTAATAAGGTACAGTGGGGCTTGTAGAAAAGAAGCAGCATGTTATGGAGCTAAGTAAGACTAAGCAGGATGGAGAAGGTCAGCCTGTGGCTAGAAGAAAGGAGGAAGCATTAAAAAAAAAATTCTACTGAAGAATTAGATGAGAAGGAGCATTTGAAAAGAAGGAATCAAAGAACATGGACTACTGGTGCTGTAGAAGGCACCACCATCTGAATGCTCTTTGCTGGAAAAGCAAAATTTTGCTTTTAGGAATATCATGGTTTCTGATGGGTCAGTGGCCGCACAAGATACAGCAATGCAGAAAGCAGTGATAACAAGAATATTGTATCCAGCTTGTATAAATTGTTCCAGGTGAAATTTTGTTCAAGTGATGCTTAGTCTGGCAGCCAGGTGCTGTGAAGTAGGGTCAGGCTATCAAAGGTCTGGGTTCTCCAGGGAGAAGAAGGAGCTGATACCATTAGGAATATTTCAGGAACAATTTGTAGAAAATTTCTTCTTGATATTAAAACCCAGAGTTGTGAGTCATGTATTTTGGAAAAGGCCATAGTTCAGGTTATGTGTTTCTAGCAAGAACTGGGGATTAGAAGCATTTAGTGCCACTGCAGGGAAAGACATTATACCAGATCTTGTAAAGCCACTATCCATTGTTTGGTGTAGAAAAAGATACAAAGTGTGACTGGTGGTGTTTTTCTGAGGCTAAATTATGATTTATTTTCAACTCTATTTTCAGTACTTGGCTCTAACACTTATCATACATAATGCTGCCATAATAATGTGCTTTCCGGGCCATTCTTGTCTGCAACTCGGTCAGAGTGAACTGGCAAGAAGTTTTAATGTATGTAAACAAAGGGACTACATGCTTATTTCTCAGAAAATATTTCATTATGGGTGGCTTCCTTGTAAAGTAATTTTTACCTGCCATTTTAACTACAAAACATGTACATGTTTGCCATCAGTTTTTAAACTGAAATAGTTCTAGTTCTAGATACTTTATCAGAAAGCAACAAGTGTTTGTGATTTAAAAAAAAATTTAAAATCTTTCCTGAATCAAAGTTCAGAAGAATATCAATGTAAATTAAAATTTATACAGATATATTTAAGCAATCGATAATAAAGGTAAAAATTTCAGCATTAATTCTTGTTAACTTGTTAGGAGATGAATTCTTGCACAGTTTATTGAAAGTGATTCTATATCAGGAACAGTTTTCTGAAATATATTGCATAAAAATAATCCTCCTATTTGAACAGCAGGAAGGATTCATCTCCAGAAATGTTTGCCAGGACTGTGCATGTGTTGAAATTTGTCACAGAAGAGATCAATAAGTGGGCACTGCTTGAAAAGTAAATCACCTGGGGAGAGCCAGGGAATTGTCATTGTAGTGGAAGTATCTCAGTAGAAAGAGGTATCTGTCCCTGTTCATTAGAAAGGAAAATGAAGAGGGACGGAGGGAATGAGGAGGGTGGATTGACTAATATAAAGAATAACTGTGGGGGGTTAACTCTTCCTGTTTGTGCTGTCAGAACTCGTGCTTTGAGTTAATTGATGTCTTTGGGGACCCCAGAAGGAGGCAACAAATTGTCTCCTCGTTGTACCAAATTCACTGACTTGACAAAGTGGTCTGCTCAAATGCAGAGGCAGAACATTAAATGGAGCTAAAAAAAGATATCTGCATTTGTAGCAAATGCACTGCATTAGAATTTGAGGAAATGTAGAGAGCAGTGAAAGGTAAAAATTGCTCATATTATTCCGAGGGATTATGTATGAATACAACAAAGAAAAATAGAATAAACCCAGCCAATAAACAACCACTGAGATCCCCTACTCAAAGCCTATTTCAAAACAACAGGGCTTGTTCCATTAATTTCAGTGGACTTGCACTGGGGAAGTTTATTGGTGGGAGGGGGGAAGACCTTGCATATCATGAACAAAGGCCTTCCATTATGGGCAGTATATCCTGCAGATTCAAGAAACTCACCAAATTTTCTTTCTATCCTGTTTCTATCCTATCTTCTATTTTGTTATCATTAGGGAAAGACATAACAGCATGTAATGGTGGAAAATAATGGAAATAACATCTATGAAATCTTGCAGAATTTAACTTATTGAAAGTAGCAGGGATAATCAATTTTATCTGGATTTTCAGAGAATTTAATTTTAAAAATGTTTGTTATTCATAACTTCTTTGGAGTCTGTGTGTGTAAAACTGCACATGCAATAAAACATTTTATGACTGCTGGGCAATAAAATTCCACTAGGTCTATACAAATGTAGTGAAATACAGCCTGTGGAGAGCAGGAAATCCCAAAGACATGCAACTTTACAGCCGTAGAACTGGCATAACAAAGGCTAATAAATGGAACTAATTCCCAGAGTCTCAAGACATTGTCCAAAATGGGAGTTTGATTTCTGAAACTTGAACAGTGTTACAGAAAGAATACTGTTCTTCAGCAGTAACTTTGTTAACCATGACTCTGCCCTTGTGTTTCCTACATTCTTTTTACTCTCCAGCTTCTTCAACATGTGAGACAAGACTCTGATTGACAACAGCTTTATTCACTGCACAGTCCCTGGAGAAGGTTCACCCTGCAAGTTGCATTCACACTCTGCATGATGAGAAAAGAGGAGTTTACTGTAATATGATTGTACTTAAATGCCTCCAAGATTATGGAAAATAATGCCTTAAGATGATTTATGATGACTGAAGCTCGGAGTTCAGCGGGTCTCTTGCAGTTCCTGCAAGTCTTTAAGCCTACACCATAATTTGGGCACACTATGCTGTCTGTTCCAGAAACTGCTAAGTTTTAAGTATTTGCTTTTTATAATCTTGTTGTGGGAAGCATATCAACAACAAACAGTGCTTGTTCTGTAACAAGAATTCTGCATGGACACTAATTTTTGAGTTCTATTTTGCTGAGCACTTGAACATCTAACTGCTCTGCCTTAATGATTTTGTCATTAGTTAAGAATTTCTAATGAAAGTAGAAGAAGTACTTCTTTCATTTTATATTTGACAACCTGAAGCCTTTCAGAGAAGGCACAAAAGTGTTTTCTGGAAAATAGAGAGTAAATTTAGCAATCTTTTTTTCTCTTTCCTCATACACATCCAGAGTAAAAGAAGCAGATATTCTGTGTGGGTTTTGTGCTACTGACACAACCTGAGAATAAAGCTTTTGCATGAATTCACTTTGTAAAAGTCATTATAAAAGAAAGTGTCTGTATATAGACTATTGAAGACAAGGACTTTATCTGAGAGCTGCTGGTTATCTCTGCTGATAAACTGATATTGCATTTCTTGCTACCACTTTCTCTCAAGAGACATAATAGACCTGTACAATCACTAGGGAATAAAAATATCAGATAAACAGTTCCTAGTATCTGTCTTAAATCTCTCCCTAATTGACCAAATACATTTCCATAGTAGTTTAATTAGGTGTCTGTCCAAAGAGAATCAAATATCTATTCAAAGCCTCAAGTGGTTAAAATAGATCTAGAGGTTGGCAAGCAGCAAATGCTCCCATTCACAGAAGGTGGTGTGAGGTGTTGCCTGATTTACGTTTGCCTTTTCCAAAAATTGGTGCCCTCTGGCAAGCACTAGTTACATCTTCTTCCTCTCTGTTGTCACCAGTGACATATTTTATGTAAAGACAAGTATATTACTGTGGTCTTTGTTCTACCAGACCAGAAACCAATAACTAACCATTAACTAACTACCAGATCAGAAACCTTACAAGTAATATTTGCTTCACTGTTCAACATTTTGCTTGCTCAGGGATAAGTACAGTGACAGAGAAAGAAAAGAAAAGAAAGAAAGAAAGAGAGAAAGAGAGAAAGGAAGGAAGGAAGGAAGGAAGGAAGGAAGGAAGGAAGGAAGGAAGGAAGGAAGGAAGGAAGGAAGGAAGGAAGGAAGGAAGGAAGGAAGGAAGGAAGGAAGGAAGGAAGGAAGGAAGGAAGGAAGGAAGGAAGGAAGGAAGGAAGGAAGGAAGGAAGGAAGGAAGGAAGGAAGGAAGGAAGGAAGGAAGGAAGGAAGGAAGGAAGGAAGGAAGGAAGGAAGGAAGGAAGGAAGGAAGGAAGGAAGGAAGGAAGGAAGGAAGGAAGGAAGGAAGGAAGGAAGGAAGGAAGGAAGGAAGGGAGGGCTTCTTGGGCAAGGCAAAGTTAATTTAAAATGAGCTAAATCTGGTTTTGGTGGATTATACTTGGCATGGTGGAGAAATGAATAAGACATGAGGCTCTGGTGGCAGAAGTTCCACAAATAAAACTGAGACCATGGCAAGGTGCAAGGGAAATGATTCTAGGTCTTGTCCCTTGTTCGCCTCCCTGCACTGCTGTCCGGGGATGCTTCATGTAGGGCTTGCTGGTTTGTCCCAACTTTGTCAGCATTCTCACAAGCTTTCCCTCAAAACAAAACAACAACCAAGGAGTAAATAAAGAAGATAAGCATCAAGAAAATGTATGTCTTTACCCTTCAAATGATAAGCCATGTTGTCCTGAAAGTTTATTTTGCAACCCTGGTTACTAATTGCATCTGTCTGAATGGTTGTCTATGGGTCCATTATGCATGCTCTGCTTAATATTCTTCTGGATGTCTTTATGAAACTATTATCCTGTAGCATTCAAGTGTGTTTCTTTCCAGCAGTGCATTAAGTAACATGACTGACGCCTGTCACATATTTGTTCTCTTGTCTCTGAAAACACACCTATGTCTTGCTTCAATCAAACAACTTGTATCAAAGTCATTGTAAAAGAGAACTCATCTTTCCTACACAAGGATAGACTGATTATTAATGCAACCAACAATGATAGTGTTGTAATATCTAGAGGCTGCTTGACCTGTGAGCAATTATTGGCCTTGCTGAAGATGATGGGTGGGCTAGCTTTTGGAATGAGTAGAAATGCCCAGCTATTTTGTGAAGTAAACTGTTTTAAGTAGGAGTAGCTTATGTATGAGGTTCACACCAGTCACAGAAGTGCATGAGCTGCAACAGAGGAATATTCTCCCAGGCAAGTTTACTGTTGCTCCCTACAATTAACATGGAAAGTGCACCATACAGAATTGTGATTTATGGGACAGTCATTCTGCATTTTATTTTCTTCACTGGAACAGTGAGAAGACTGTTGATGGGACTGATGCAACATGCAGGTGCTATGAATTTTATTGGTGGAGGTTTGAAATAGAAAGCCAAGAAAAGGTCAAGAAACGCGAATGGTGTTGCCATGTGGGGAACAGGGCTCTGAGAAGGGAAACAGACTCGGGAAATGAAACTGCAGGGATGATGAGGAAGAGTTTACCTATTAGACAACAAAATACTTATGATGAAGCAGCTGAATGTGCATCATCCTAAGCTGACCAGCAGTACTGTTAAATGGCAACAGATACCAGCCACCAGTTCTATGTGTTCAGCTAATCATCTGGGCTACAAAAAAGAATAGATGTTCACAGCTTTTTTTATACCTCTCTGGCAACCCTGTCATTCTATCCAAGTATCAGCTGCCGTATATATTTTGCATGACTGTGTATTGTGTCAAGGTCTGTGACCTTGCTGTTCTCCAGTCTGCTGAGCTCCTCACTTTGTCCTTACTTTCGCAGAAATGTATCAAATAATCAAGGCATGCATCCACCTGAAAAAGCTCTTACTGTTTTCATATTTCAGCTTGTTTTCAAACACTTGTTTCCTATCCAGCCCCTGCCAAGTGATATATACCATGACTAATGAGCTATGAAGACATGCTATGAACTTGAAGACCCCTATAATAAAAAATCAGTGGGATGAAATGGATAAGCCACACCTCTGTCACGTGAAATTTCAACTTTTAATTCTATATGACTCCTTGATATATCAATGATAGCCTGAATTCCCATTTTGGGTGTCCATGAGACTGGATAACATTTCTGAGCCTACCAGCCAGTAAGGGACAGTTCACTTTTGCAACGATGTGCGAACACAAGAAATAACAAGAACTGTCTCTCAGACAAAAATATTATTTGGTGACTCTGTTTCTGATAAGAATAATTTGTTAGCAAACTTGCTTACTGTATACTTTAAATTTAAAATTAAATTAATATTAAGCTAATGAAATATACATGCTCCTTGGACCTGAAGAAAAGCACTAAAGATGATTTAAAGTTTAGTGTTTGTTATAATTTAACATAATCGCAGTAATTCTTAAAAGAAAATTAAAAGAACCCAAACCCCCACCACACCACAGCACCCTAAATAGGAGGGGAAAATTTGTTGTGGGGATTTTTTTGTATACACACTGGTTGCATGGCTGCAGGATGGTTTTAACAGGCCTTTCCCAGTGGTGGCCTCCAACTGGCAAACAATAATAGTTAGACTCAAGTCTTCAGTTTGCTAGAGCCCTGTTTTAAAATCTCTGCTTGTTCCCCACCAGAAAAACAGATTTTTCCCTTCACCGCCTTAGAACTGTTGCAGCAGTTAAAGGAAAATGTTTTCCCTAGGAAGAGTGCTTTGTCGGCTGAAAGGTGAGGTACAGAGACTACTGCAGTCCCTAGTTCTGACTTTACATACAGGGACTCAGCGGAACACCTTCTTCATGCTGTGACAAGCCACAGCCCAAGTCCTGAGGACTGTCAGCAGCTTTGTGTTCAGCCTATTGCAAAAAGGGCAAGAACACCAGCATTTGCAGGAGCTGTGGTACGTGTGCCCTGCACATTCCCTTGCAGTTCAAAGCAAAGTATTGGAATACTCTGCTTCTCTGACACTGTTATTCATGGAACTACCTCAGCGGTGTGACAATCCTGTAGCACTTAAAAGTGGCCTGTACATAAAGGCTGTGTTTTGGGTCACAGATTTTATCACAGTACACCTAGTAAGCAGATTGTAGCTAGGACATTTATCCCTTTGAGGCACACAGTATGTCTTGCCTGCTGAGTCTGATACTGTAGTCCCTATGACCTGCAACCAGTCATCCATTAAATCTAATTTCTATTAGATTAAATCAGGCCCTGTGGTCTACCTGAATATTGACTCAGTGCTAAAAATATTCTCAAGTATTACTTCTTAGTAATTGTTTGACTCTTGCAAATTCTGATTCAAAATGATGTAGACATTGTGCAGGATCTGCCCACAGGAATCTGATTAAATTCAACATCACTGCATGCATAGTCCTTCTTCTAAGACCTAGCGGGGTTCACCATAAGCTAAACTTTAGGCATAAAGCAATTCTTGCCCCAAAGGGGCAAATTCTAAGTGATATTCCTGCTGATTAACCAAGGACACAAAACATATAGATGAATATAAGTAGAGAAATCAAATGGACACCTACTGCAAAAGCAGGCTGTTTGCATGATAAATAGTTGAATATATGAATAGCAGTAATTGCAGACTAATAGGCCTATCATAAGACTTTCAAGAAGAAGGAGATATTCTAACTCTAGCTCTAAAAAATGAAATAAACGCTATTAAGGAGAATTCTAATCTTGAAAAGTGATTTAGACTGAAGAGAGAAAGAAAGCTTTTGGGTGACTTTTTGGCTTCTTTGTAACTAAAAAATAGTGCTGTATTCTGTAGCAGTATGGGAGTATTTAGCAAGGAGAGCACAGTCCTTGGAATTGCTAACTGCTTCCAGTTGTCATTGATTTCAGTGGGAGTGCCGAATATTCAGAAGAAAAATTTGATTTAATATCTTTTAAAAACAAAATTTGTCCTGGGGAAGCTTTTTTGTTGTGCTCAGCGCAGTGAAGCAGGAATATAACCAAGACCTGGCTATGATGTGTGAGAAGAATCAAATCATGGGGCTGGTTGGAAGTGACTGTAGGCCCTGAGACTCCAGCTTGTCAGCTTTCCCTAAAGGTCTGTATGAAGAATTCTTGTGCTAGATATGTGACTGGGAAGCTAAATGACTTCTAAAACACTATCCATATTTTAAAAGCAACTCAGAGAGTGCAAATATTGTATCTGATATGTTGTTCCAGTGCATGCCTCTTAGCAGCTACTACAATTTTCATGCCAGCAGAAAACACATACTAATTACTGTTGAAACTAGTGAACCCCCAGTATTAACATCACTTTAAATGCTTCATAAATAGTAAGTATTGAAGTTTTCATAGAACTTCACATGGAAACAGGCTTTCAGTTGTTAATATGCATTTAAATGAACTCCAAATTCTGCATCAAAGCTAGGCCTGCTGGAGTGTGGGAGTGCCAAGGGAACAATGACAAACCTCAGAAGTCAAGGGAATGGAGATGGTGTCATGACTCAACTGCTCAGCCAATCAGGATAATTAAAAAAAAAAAAAAAATCAGCATACATATCCCACTCCAAGCTTCCTAAAGATTCCATGTACTGTTGGAAGAGCAAATAAAACCGCTTCTGTCATAAAGAAAGCACATTTAGGGGGAGGGGAAGTTGACTTACGAAAACAGAGAAAGTGAAGTCAAGTAAATGAACTCTTGCCTAAGAGCTGGAGGTTCTGATCAAGACCATGAAGATCTCCCACTGAAATCTTCACCAGTCTTGTGCCAGAAACTAAGGTTCTAACTGTGTTCTAAAAAAATTGTCATGAGCTTAAGTGAGATCTCCAAAAGTGATTGGTAACTTTAAGTTGCTTAATATCAAAATTCCTTATACTATTTTGATTTTAGTAGAATACAGAACATATTACAACTGTAAATTAATGTTTGCTTCATATTATATTTTGCATTACTTATTGAAACATTTTAGAAATAATTGGGTAAAAATTGTCTATATATACAGGACTAGATGATTTAAAGTAGGCTAAGGAAATAGTGCCCCTTTCACATTTTAGAAGCTGTGTTTGTATTTGCTTTTGTATTGTTCAAAGCTGAGCTGCAGAAGCAGGTAGGACTTCCTATGACAGTTGGGACTGCCAAGGATGGTCCCCAATATAGGAAAATATGCATCAGAGAATATAGGGCTCATATTTCTTTTCACCCTTACTGCCTGGCATAGTACAACATGCTCTTGAGTGTAAGTAAATTACGTGAAGAGTCAAAACCATTCTTTAAAGTATGGACTGATTGGCAGAAACTGCACAAGAAAAGTTTACCCATCACATTGGCTGCTTGTCAGCGTGTTAGAAAATCTTTCTGGGTAAATCTCATTTTCAGGTTTTATATCTTAAAAAATTAGTTCACTCTTTTCAAAATTTATAAAAAGATACATCTATCAGATTTGATTAATGGTTATCTAACTTCTCCAGTTAATCCAGCATTTTTATTTCTTCTGTAGGTCTTTGGATAAAAGTGTCCTGCACGTACTACTACTTGATGTTTCTCCATCATTCTCACTAGAAAAAGTGCAATTTAAGAAAATCATCGAGCTTTTTTAAAGTAGTTCTTGTTATCTGGTGTACTTGGGCAAATAATGCACATTTTCTGTTGATCAGCTAGTATTTCAAAGTACCAGACAATTTCTCACTCTTTTACTGACATTCAAGTTGCTTTATTCCTCAGATTTTTTGTTTGTATCTGTAATTTCTTTCACAGATTTAGTGTGCTAAGGTTTTCTCCCTTTCATTAGAGTCACTTAGGCTGTTAAAGGGACACAAATTAAAGTAAAAACGTGAAGCTGATGAATATGTGAATATTGTTGCTAGGCATTACTCTTAATATTACTGTATATGAGAGTGGGGAGATGTGGTGAATAGGATACAGAGGTACTTCGAACTCATTAAACTACTGAGCAAGACTTCAAGGGTAAAATAGTTGTAGCTTACAGCTGTTAATTTTTGTTCCTTTGCCAAGCTTTATGCACAAATACAAAGACACTGTGGCCTTGGAGTACTGTAATTGCAGATCTATTGGCAGTATTTTAAAACCCGAGGTTATTCATGCTGGCTTGCTCACCTGCAGTAAGTTCTAAAGTCTTACTTTAGAACAAGTGGAGCTAAAGTATTCATCAAAGCAGGGTTTTGTGTACATGAAGCATTTTAATTTTCTGGAATAGCTCATTTAGTAAGTCTTTCCAACCAGAGATTTTATATTCTGTGTGACTGGGATCTGAGCACCCAGGACAGAAGAGTGCCTTTGTAGGCAGCGCGATTTTCCTGTGGTCTACAGATTTCTGCTGAGCTGGTGAAAGGTTACAGCGATTCTGCAGTGTGAAAGTAGGAGCAAACTTAGCTTTGATATCACACTGGGTTTACACAGATTTAAGTGCTTTTGTTAGTTCATCTGTTGTGTGTTTCATGGTGGTGTTGTCACTGTGTTCCTACACCATAATTTGATTGAGCTCTGCTACTTTATCATAGAAGAAACTGTAAGGTTCACCGATCCACTGCACCACCACTTCCATTTTCTCATTACAAAAATTGACCCTCTAGCTGTGGTTTGAAAGGGCTCAGACCACTGTCATTCAGGCTTCAAGACTGGTGAGCAGTAATAATAGTATAGGAAGTAGGAGCAATAGTTATAGCAGCCTGGCATTGTGCTCCCTTCCTGGAATCCATTTTGAATTTCACAGTACAGACAGCGGGTGTCCTTTGCTACCTCCAGCGTGCATTGTGTTTCCCTGTAATCCCCTATTTGTCATTAAATCATTTAAATGTATTAAGGCAACACACTGCAGGAACATTTTACCATGTTCCTTTTGCTTTGTGGGTGATTTTCCTCAACCTGCTTCAACAGACCAGAAATAGCACAGCACTGTTTTTAAAAAATAATAAAATGTGGTGATACTTGTTTAAAGCAAACTGACCTACTGAAACTACTCCCAAGCATGTTATACACTATGCTGCAAGGCACTCCTGCATGTGGGTGCCTAAATTTGCAGATAAGAATATGGACCCTGCTATGAAAGGTCCAGCACCTCAGCGACCTTGGCCAGGGGTTTAAGAGAGTAAATTTGCACTCCCCCATCTGGAAATTCTTCTTTCTGTCCTTTGCAAATACGTTTGGATATGACTGCTGTGTTCTTGGGCCATATATGGCACGTGGACCTCACTGAATTTACTCCCTGATATTTCACATTTTTCCAAAAAAGCACCTCTCCAGGATTAGGGGAATGTGTACCCTGTCTACTGCACTATAGTTACATGAGATTTTGGTTGTTCTACATGGTATAACAGGTGTAGAGGCAACCTTGCATATTTTGAAGGAAGGAGTTTGGCCAGAGTTTGAGCAAGAAAAATCACAGAGTTTCCCCTTCCCCTTCCTCTTTCCCCACTAATTCTTTAGCCATAATCCCCATAGCTAGCAGAAGATACAGCTGACATTTTTCATACACACTGAATGTATGCCTGTTCATAGATGCCAAATAGGAAAGCAAAATAATTTTGGATGTTGTAATTGAGGTTAAGCCATTGGAGCTTTCTTAAAAACCACTCTTTTTTTCTCCTTAAAATTACTTAATAATGCACAGTGGTTAATAATAAACCAATTTTGCCAATAGAATTTGCTTGGGCAAGTTTCTTAGTGAAACCTCTGATTAAATACTGTAAAATATTGTACTGTAAATACTACATCAAATGTTCAATAAAATCAAGAACTATTATTTATTCATTTTTGTTATATTTGGGGTTTGCTGGGTTTCATTATGTCTGAGACATCATGTTCATTGATGTTTTTCTAAAAATATTGCTTTTATAGTATGAATCTTTTCTGCACATTCTTGAAGTTCTTCAGGGAAAAACACCATACTAATACAGATGGATTAAAAACAGGACTCTGGTTCTACCAGCTTTGGGGTTTCTATGACTTTGGGATCCAAACCTAGTTCAGATTTCAGTAAAGGATTTCAGTAAATGGTTGGTATCTTACGATACAGCAAAGCAGAACAAACCACATTCAAAAATTTTGCAATGGAAAGTCACAGGCTCTGTCTATAGATTCTGGTGTTGTGACTGGTCAGCAAAGTCTGAAATCTTCATTTTCTCAGCAAGATAGTAGCACTGTTTAAACACAGGAACTGTAAATTGAATTTAGGATGACATGAGTTCTCAGAAAACCACTTCTGTTCAGCAAATATTTGCTCACAATTTTGCATTTATGCTGAATTTAAGTATGTGCTCTCATGCTTTCCCAAATGTGGATCCTTGCTGCTGGTCAAATATGAGTTCTTAAAATATGGGAGGCTTGTAATCATTTCAATAAATTTTCAGATGTCTAAAATAATCCTAGAACTGTAACAAGACAAGCCCTAGCATACAAAAATCTACTTTTTACTAGGAAAATTTCAGCAATGTGCTGTTACCCCACGCCTTTAGAGGGGCAACCCGTTTGTGACGTGGTGTGGACCTTCACAGAGGACAGCATGCAGCAGCTTGGTGAAACATGGAATGCTTTTTATTATTTGACTCTAATTAGCTTATATACATTTTGTACAGAGGGCCAAGATTGGCCCAAAGAGGTTACAACCTCCTGACTCCATTGGTCAATATGACCATCAGTCAAGTTCTCTCTCAGAGAACAAGAATGCAAAACATACAGATAATTTCTAAGAATACAATATTGTTTACATGAAGCAGCGTGAGAAGCTGCTGCAAAGACTCAAACACTTGAAACCAAGAAATGCAGGGACGACAATGTGCCACACTTTTTACCTATTAATTTAAACAATCACATGGCTAGAGTGACTATAATCTAGCAGTAGTTCTTATATTCACTTGTTTTAGCCCCTCTCTTCTGATCCCTTCCACATGACCCGTGCCAGGGACATTCTCTCAGTCTACTCCCACATCTCATCACCTCTGTCCCCCTCAAGATGGAGGCCCCTGGCTGTGGGCCTTCAGCCATATCACTGGAAAGTTTGCAGGGTTGTTTTTGTTTTTTTTTTTTTTAACAAGATTTCTGTGGGGCAGACTTAGATATAGCATAGAGCCACCTGAACTAGCTGGGTGTTCTTAAGGCTATATTAGAATCTACTATTTTGTTTACTCAGTAAAAAAGTAAAATGAATTGATAGAATTAGAAAGGAGGTGGTAAATGTATCATGTAAGTGGATCAAGAGTATAACTTTTCAAAACATGGAGGTATTTGAATGTAAGTAATTAATTTTTAGCATCATTTAAGATGAACCATGGAAATCAGCTGGATGCATATTTGCAAAAGTAGAACAGATAGTATTTGTTAAATGAAGGTGGTTGAATAGGAAAAGAACATGAAGATGAACCTGATATCATATTCATATTTTTCTAAATTCTTTTCCCTCTGGGATTTTTAAAATTATCTCCAGAATTTAGAGAAAGAACTGGTGAACCCAGAAGACGTCATACATTTCAACTTGATTAAATATTCACCTGGAACCCTTATCTAATGTAACCCTTAACTAGTCTAACCCTACACTAGTTGTTCTTGTTTATAATTTTGTTGATTTCTAGATTCGGATACTCAAACTCATAAGTCAGTCCGTCAAAACATTGATAAAGCTAAAAAATATGAAAGAGCTTAGGTACTTTGAACTTGCTTTCTGGTTTAGAAGTTTGTAGTTTGCAGTCCAATAATGTTTTCAAATTTTCTCCACAAAGATGAGAAGTAAAAACTACTTTCTGCTGGGAAAGCTTGTTTTCTTGAGAAATCATTTAACTTTGAGAGCTGAAGTTCAAAGAATTGCAAGAGAAACCCAAGAGAGAAATCCTTTTGGTGGAATTACTGTTATTCTGTTTAGAAATGTTGTCATCCAGTCAAGAAGCAACACTAATTCTTTGTGATTATTTTACTGAGTTGTCATCTAAAACAGTCTGCAATTGATGCAGTTGTTGAGAAAGATTTGTGTAAATTGCTTGATGAATTCAGACTAATAAAGCACAAGTTTTTTCCAATGTGTTGCTCTGTAGTTAGTGGGTATTTGCAGGTTTTACAGATGACACTGTCACTTTTCTATTGAAGATTGCTCTGCTGAAAATACTCCTGACAGGAGCAACACTGGCAGAATTTGCAATTTGCCACCTGACAAGGTTGTCAGCATCAAGGGCCTTGTCTTGGGGCCTGACATGAATGTAAGAATATTATCCAGTAAGAACTGTGAACTTTGCTGAACTGATCTATCTCCATTATATCTTGTTGAATCCCAAACTTGGCATGTTGTCTACTGAGAAAAGCAGCTAGCTTTTGCATGACTGACTGCATGTAGCATTTATCCACATCTCTTGTCTTCACTGTGGGCTGATATAGCAGCAAATTAATAAAGAAGTAACAAAAAAAGGGAAAAACACAATGGTCACTCTGAGTTAAAGAGTCCTCCATGAACTTGTAGGTCTTGTGCTTTTCCTGTACCCACAATAGTCTACTATGGCCAATGCTTGACTGAAGCAGAGGTTGCATGTATCTGCTATTTCATGTTCAATTGAACTTGTGGAAGTCATCAGTAAGACACCCATGGGCTTTATTGAGATATATTGATCCTCTTCTGATAATTGGTAAGGAATCTGGAAACAGTGGGGCAAAATCAGAGTCTTGTGATATATTCATTGCCAGATGTGAATCTGTATGAGAATGTTTTTCTTGCTGTTACTTCTCTTTATGTTGCTTGTTTCATCCCCTTCAGGATAGCCACCAAAGGTCACATTGGAACTCAGAGTCTCTCTCTCTGCTGATTTTGCAAACAAGAGGAAGAACATTTGAAAATACCAGCATCATTCATACCTACAAGTCAGGCTGCCTGCTGACTGGTTGTTACCATTCCATGGAAGTCAGCGATGCTGGATGCACTTGCTCGCAACCTGAATTTGACTCACTTTGATATTGAGGCATCTTTTCCCCATCCCTGAGAAATTTGTAATTTTCCTCCACCTGTAAGAAGGTCCCATTGCACTTTATTCTGGAGAACTGGGTGAGTCCACGGCAAAGTCGGCGGCAAGTGTGTTCACATTTCGCTACAAAAGGACATATAAATTCTTCGTAGCTTGACACTTTACACAATATGGTCCCTGGCTTTAAGAAAACATTTTTTCATGTTCTAACTCTAATCAGCCTTTTCTACCCACTCAGAGAACAGAGAAGTTCATTGTTATATGCAGCTGTCATTTGTTCCATCTCCTTGCTCTTTCTGACTTCAATATCTTTGTGGTATTTAGTGAAAGTAATTTTCAGTTAGAAATCTTCTGCCCTTTCAGTAAGTGCAAGTATAGCACTTCATCAATGGCCAAAGAATTCCAAGCTATCTGGGATGTATCAGGACAGTTGATAAAACCTCACAGAGCAACCTATGATAGTACATCCCATCATAAATAAAAAAAAAACCAGAAAGGGCCTTTGTCAGTGTTTATCTGTAGCGCTTTTATTCTTTGCCCTTGATTTCCTCTTCAGAAAATTGATGCACCCTTAAATTGAAGCAGGAGGCTTGACAGGTGATGGTTAGTGTGATAACTGCTCAGATTTCATCAGCCAGTGTTTTTCTGGTGGTGCAATTGTAGGAACTTTCAGCTAGATTACCTGTCATCCACTACATCAGATAAAAGAGGGAGAGTTGAAAGATGCGGTTTTGCCACTGCACCTTATAGGAAATGAAAAGTGTGGGTGAGGAAACAGTAGCTGAAAAGAAGTACAATTATTTTCTAATCAGGCTATTCCATCAAGAATGTCACTGCTGAAATTTGCAATCATTGGGCAGAATCCATTGTTAAATTTGCATTGTTAAATTCAAAGGGGGAAAATCCTAAAAGACATAGTCATTCTTACTGTAGGTATTATCTCAAGCACTACTTTTGACTATCCATTTAATTCTTCTGTATATGAAAAGCAAAGTACAATCTATATTTAGACAGAAGAAAATGTTCCTATTTTGAGTATATGTCTATATTCTGATTTTCATTCTACTTATTCTGATGCTAGGTTGTTGGTTGGTTTTTTTTCTGAACTTCTGATAGCTCGATTGCTTTGTAAAAAGTTTAACTTATTTTGTGTTCATCCAGGCAATATTTTTATTTATCATCTAATGCATGCTACCACTACCTAGCATTAAAAGTATATAGTTTTGTCAGTACTTTTGTACTGTGAAAAAAATGGGACTGTTTTTTGACGACATGAAACCATTGAATTTATAAAGATGACCTGAATTTAACTAAATTTATTGCATTTAGTAAATGTTATACTTTTAATTTTCTATACTGACTTAATTTTGTGCTTTAGCAATTACTTTCCAGTGCTGAGTTTCCTAAATACAGAGCAACTTAAATATATTTTCTGTTACCTATGTCCTGATTTATCTTGGTTATTCTCCTTAATCTATTCTTCTAGATACCTGAGGTCTCTTGTGAGTTTTATTTAAAATTATTACATAGGCAAACTCTAAAAAAGAATAAAATAAAACCATAACCACTATTTTGTTAAATATCACTATTCCCAATACTGCAGTTGAAAGTCTGCCTGTAATTCTACTACAAATGCTTATTTTTCTGAGGATTATGCAGTTTAGCTATGAAAATTCTCTCTCGGGTGAGACTTGGCAGCTGAAAATTCATCATGTGACTGCAGCAATTTGTTGCTATTGTTTTACCAAATATTCTTGATTGGTTAGAGATTTGTTGTCAAAGTTATAAGTAGAAAGCAATTTTGGAAAATACAGAAGACTAGATCTACAGTCTCATAATGTTTATTTGTGCCCTTGTTAATAATAATTTCACATATTAAAATGATTCTGAGAGAATCATATTTTTATTTCCTCCCTCTAGATGGACACTGAGAGATCAAATGGGTTGGAAAAAGCCATCGTTTGGAAGAAGTGGTGTTTTCTCTTAGGCTCTTTCTCTTTTTCATTATTCCATCCTCCAAATGGTTTCTGTAAAAGAATTTTCACTCAATATGCCATTGCTCATGCTAGAAACTACTAAAAATATTATTCATAAAAGCAAATAAGGATTTTTTTTTACACACCCAGAGTTGAAATATACACATTTGCACTTTGGGTGTGATGAATGAAGTGCCACAGTGTCTTTTAATGCAATGGTGAAGGAACTTCCTGAGAACTGTGGTTATCTCTGGCCATTGCAGAAAGCTTCTCATGCAAACCCTTTTCAGGCATATCCCACTCAAAGGGATGGTTTGTATACACATGGAAATTCTTTCTTGAGAAGCAATTGCAGCTAATCGGACCTCAGAGTAGGCAGTCAGCTGAACATAAGTTTGCACTGTAAACAAATGATGATAAAACTAGCAGAGGACTTGCAGAACAGATGAGAAAGGTTAAAAGTGTGGAAAGTTTGCTTGAGAGAGACAAAAGAGATTCACAGAGCCAAGTCTGTCTATTGAGAAAAAAGTCAAAACATTGTAACTTTCTATAGAAAGAAGAGATTTTAATAACAAGATGTTATAAACAACATATATATATATATAAAAAAGATATACATATATAAAAAGAGATTTTGTCATTTTTTACAAAAAAAAGATGATTGTGATGAGTTCTGTGATTTTGGAAAATCAAAAAAAAATTATTTATTGTCTTTCATTTTAAAAAGGGCAAAAAGATAGCTAAAACCAAAGGAGATGTAGGCTACATTTTTTTTCTCTGTATGAAGAGTGCTTCTGCACAAAGAAGATGTTTTTATGAATTTCTGCTGACTTTTACTACTTGAGGTAGTAGAGGCAGCAGTATGCAAAGAAAGTGGGATCTTTCATCTACCATGGACATCCTTAGTATTGTTTAGACCAGATGTAGTCATGATCCAGAACTTCTGGTACAGCAGCTGTCAGACCAGACAGGAAAACCTATTTTCCCTCCACTTGACAGTAATATTCTGTTCATTTGAAAAAATAGCAAGATTTTCATAGTTTTCTCTGCTGGTCATCTGTGTATCAAATTGGCACATCCTGGTCTTTTGACTCAATATGAAAATGTAAGAATAGTTGCCTAATTTTTCTTTTCAATTAAATCTATTTTCAGCTACTTGGAAATGTAAGGAGGCAATAAAACGTGGATGTAAGTAATACAGAGGGTTTGATGCTCTGCAATAGGCACAGTTTCCAGAAGAGTTGAAGTTCTAGAACTGAGAGTAATGTCTCAGAGAAGGCAGTTTAGCTGAGACCAGATCTCAGCAGGGTTTGAAGATGCATGCAAGTCTTTTTGAGACATGAAATATCCAAAATTGGGTAAGTCAAATAACCCACCTACAAAAATAGTGGTGATCCTTGAGTTCGTCTACTGTTGAGTAGACCAAGTGGAACCATCCAAGTAGACTGCAGCTTCCAATTCATGTTGCCTTTCTACAGTTCCTCCTCCCAATAAATTCAGTCACAGGAAAGGACTGCCCATTTACTCCATGTTGTATCTGTAAATAATTCTTAATAGTAATAGTAATGGTTACAATGATGATGATGATGAACAGTGTAAGATAAATACATCAAAGATACAGTACAGCTGTAGTAGTCCAACCCGGTTTTGGCAAGCTGCTTAATTCAGATGTCTAACTCTGAGCGCAGTGGAGGACCAAAAAAGGTAAAAAGACGGCAGAGGGCGAAGAGCAGCTGGAGGTAAAGTTGTTTGTCTGAGTTGGTGGAGAGGCACAGTGACATAAGTGTTTGACTCATAGTCTATCGCTGATCACATCCAGGCATTGCACCTTCCTGTTGATAAAATCCCTGCTGATTAAGCAAGATATATAACAAATAATTGATTAAAATTACTTAATTCAGTCTGTTTTCTTTCTTGTGCCAAAATTTTAAATGAGGTGCATAGTGTAAAAAGAGATTTACTCATGCTGACAAGATAAAAAACCTTTCATGAACAGAAGTAGCTAGGAAAAGTATAAAAAAGTAGCAACACAATGAGTAGCTTGCAGGGATGCAAATAAAGCACTATTGTGCTGAGTAGCAGCATAGCAGAGCTTTTGCTGCAAGAACAGACTGGAATGCCTCCTGTTTTGCATCGTTACAGTGCAGCAGTATGTACTTATACATGGCATTAATTTATACAAGCTTTTTGGCTCCCAAAAAGCCAAATGTTAGAATAAGCTATCTACTCACCCAGTCCATAAATCGAAAAGGGGCCGAAATGATTACACTTGATCTGCAGCCATGTTCCACTGAAGTCTATTGGCTTGCAAAGGCTGTCAGAGCACATTAACCACAGAGCTCTCTCCCAAGCTGGACATACTTAGCTGCCATTTCTGTGCCTCATATTTTTACTAGTTTGATCTTAAAATAAGGTGTCATTAGGCAGAGAGTTGAGTAGCTGCGTATTTTAACACTGATACAGAGAAAAAAATCAAACAACTGCAAACTCATTCTCTGCTGTATTGGGGGCAGTTCAGGAGGAGTGTGGAGATAGCACAGCATTGAATTTTCACATGAAGCATTAGAGTCTAAAACATAGTCTAGTCTTACATTTTCTATCCTGGAAGTATTTATATCTAATGGTTTTATCAAAAATTTTGAACCAGAATATTCACTGGACAATGTTTTTTGTACTGTGTTAAAATGCAGGGTTCGAAATGCCCAGTGGGAAAAAACCCCTGAATATACTTGGTCAATGTTTGAAGCAAGTCACTCCAAGTGTCACTCCAAGCATTCAGTAAGTAAGAAACAAATTGGAAAAAGAAAGCTTGGGACATACCATAAAGTTTTGGGCTTGAAAATGGTTGTTGGTCGGTAGCGTTTTGTTGATATTTTACGTGATCTTGTCTTACACCGGTAATATTAGCATGATGTTCTCAGTCATATATTGACTGCTGTCCTTTACACATTCTTATATATAAAAACATACTCAGGTGTTCCAAATTTCACAGAGACCCTACAAGATCAGAGCTAAAGACTGAGACGTCTGAATGGGCAATGAATCCAACATTGTCCCTTGGTTACATGCTGATGGATTTCAAGAACTTTTCAAGAAAAATTGCTTTTAATGCAGCAGACTAGATTCCCCAAACCGAGGTCAAATCTGTTTTAAAATGTTAAGTTACAACTGTAATGTTGTTGAATTTTGTATTTTAAGCTTTTTCTATTTTAGTTATTGCAAAAATATTTTCACTGAGGTGTGGAAATCTCTGCCACTAGTGTGTGGCTTACAAAACTGGGACTATTTTCTGAATTTTTATAGGCAAGTCTTCATGAGTCATTTCCAAACAAACATGGGCATATTTTCTATGCAAAAAACTCTCTTTTGTGTGTGGATGACTGTCTTTTTTATGCGGTCATAGAAAAATTGCCACTTTCTCCACATGAGCACACCAGTGTGGTTAGGCAAGCAGTACAGCACAGGAGTATGGCCCTGCCATATATTCACACTGAGAGAAGAAAAGAGCTTTCACTTTTCCAGAACTCAGTTTTATATATAACGCTTTTGGTACTTCTAATTGTGGCCTAATTGGCATTTGTGCTGGTAAGGTTGACATCTAAGTTTGGAGCCTTGATTAAAAATAGTTGAGGTGTGACCCTAAGCTGGTTCTATTGCTCTGTACATGAGGCTGATTCCTTTTGTGGAAGAAAGAACATTGCCCTGTAGGAGAATCCTAACTCACATTTCCCATGCTGTTCAGAAACCTCTTTTACAATATTTGGGGGTTTTTGTTATTTGTAAATATTTACTTGTTATCAGAAATTCCATCAATTACTAGGAAGAGACAGACAATTATGTAAACTCTGATCAGGGTTGTGCAACATTGGCTCGATAAAGGACCACAGAAGGTTTGAGGTCTTGCTTAGTTTGTCAGGTTTTTGGATTTTGCCAGCAGAGCTGTGTTTGTTTTGAGCAGTGAGATAATTTTGCTGCATAGTCCTTTTAAGTCTTTTCTGGAGCTATTTTTTTACAATTTTATTTTATTATGAAATTGATAGGTTAGGGTTCAAATGGTTTTATTTTGGGATTCCAAGTCTGTATAGATTTGACAAAGAAATGGCAGAATGTAGATTCCCTATTGCAGTTTATTGCAGTTTGTGTTAACCATATGCATGTTTGTGTTCACAGTAATAATTTTAGCTAAAGTCTGTGCAGTCATTGAGCAGGCATATGAGCTCTCCTGTGTGTTCACTGCCATTCTAGACTCTTAGACATCCTTTGCAAAAAGCTACAATTTCTAAACTAGAGTTTGACAAGATGAGCTGTAACAGGCCTCAAGATTTAACAGCGCTGCACATAAAAATTTCCTTAATTAACCCTTATCCTATATGTTCTATTTACAGAGGAATATCTTAGAGGCTGGACATGGAAAAATTGCCACTCTCTTCACAGAGGCACACCAGTGTGGTTAGAAAAGCAGTACAGCACATGACTACTGAGAGGAGCAAACAGCTTTCACTTTTCCAGACCTTTTCTGGCTCCTAGGTTGTCTCTGTCCCCACATATTCCTCAGCACTTCTGTAGAGGCTGTGAGACAAACTTGGGTGTCTCTGTACCCAGGCAGTAGGCACCCTAAATATAAGATGAGAAACAACAGATGGCTACAAACAGATGGGGGAACCTAAGTAACAATTAGATGCTATTGATCAGTATGACGACAGTTCTCACAACACAGTGATATTCTAGGGTTTTGTCTAATCTGTTTAAATGTGGTTCAAGGATTCACTCCTTCTTTTAAGCTGCTATTCCAGTGGTGAATTTGCTGGGGGGAAGATGGAAAGAAGAGTTAGATGTATTTTGGCCTTATCCTGAGCACTGGAAGGAATATAAGAGTGTTCATAATTTCACATCCTGAAATGGATTCTGACAGGTTCTACAGTCCCATTCATGGCTTCAGTGAAAGAGGATATATCTGAGGCTGGTAAAAATGAACAGCAAAAAAGGTGCTTCTGAGGAGTGGATAAGATGTTACCATAAAATATTAATAAAATATCCTAAGTTGCTGACTTCTATCTTGTTGGTACCTTCGTCATTCTTTAGTGGAAGTGAATGTACCTTTGCTTTTGTCCCTGTAACATAGTCTTCTCTGTGTTTCAGATGATTTTGTTGCTGCCCCACAGTTCATACTCAACCATCTCATGAATATTTTTCTGGTAACAGAGTGCCTATAATATTATAAGGCCTCAGCTGGTAGTCTATCTCTAAGTTCTAGAAGGTTGAGGGGTTTTGGGGCTGTTTTTTGTTTGTTTGGGTTTGTTTGTTTTTGTTTTTGTTTTTTTTTTTTGTGTGTGTGTGTTTGGGTTTTTTGATTTTTTTTGTGGTGTTTTTTAATTTTGTTTTGGGTTGCGGTTTTTTTGTTTGTTTGTTTGGTTTTTTTGTGTGTGTGTGTATGTGTGTGTGTGTGGTTGTTGTTGTTGTTTTTAAAGTGCTCATAAGTTTCTAATGAGTAAAGGGAAGACTAAGAGCCACCTCCCCTGACTGCCTGCAGTTAGAAAAGAGAATCCATAATGTTCCTATTATTGTTGTGATAAATACCAAATATTTCTTGAAAGGGATGTTACTATTCACACTCAGGTGTAGGATACTGCACTGGCTGGCAGGCCTGGGCCGGGGTGGTAATTCCTGTCTTATGTTCATCAGCAATGTAGAGAAGGCTGACTCCTGACTTCCCATGCTCTGAAGCTGATGCATGGGCAGCACAAAATATGCTGTTGGGGTATTTTTGTTTTTTTTTTCTCTCCAGCCATTTTGCATTGCCAATTAGTGTCTGACTCTGTCATTGAATATTCATGCTTTGGATTGTTTTTCAACAAATGCATTGGGAATTGTGTCTCTCCAGTCTAAACCTCATTTTGTTACAGTATTTTTGCCTATGCTTTTAATCTCTCAGGGTGCCTTTGTATTATTTGTCTTTGTTCTTACTGGTACTTTCAGCTCCTCCTAAATTACCATTGTTAGCTCATTATGATAGTGAATTCATTAAGATCATTACTTTTTTTCAGATTATTACTGAAGATGTTAAGAAAGACAAAACTATTCTCTCTCCATGGATAAACCTCCCACAATACCTCTCATCAATGCAATGTACTGCCTTTTCCTTGCAATTTCTTTCCAGCCCACCAAATCCTCTTCTTCAGGATTATACCAATACATTTTTAAACTCAAAGGTTGTGAGATGCAGCTTCAAGGCTATAATGAATCCACATAGGTTGGCTGCATTCTTTATGTCCCACTGCAAACAGCTTCATCCAATAAGCATATATGTGTTAGCCTGAAGTTGAGGAGATTCCTTAAGTGAATAGAGTTAAACATATATATGTAGGATTAAAATCTTAGTGCTCTTTTTAATCTTCTCTTTTTTCAAAAGGAGATCCAGTAAACCCAGGATAAGGTGCTCTCAATAAACCAAAGTCAAAGGTTTCACATCCTTTATATAGCTGGTAATTTTCATAACATTTCTCACTCTTGGTCATTATTTTACTTATGTTATGTTTTATTTGTTCAGACAACTCTTCTGCTCTGCATCATTTTGGTGATTTTGGTACTTTATTCTGTAGATGTCATTAAACCCCAAAACCATCAGGTCTTTATTGAAAAGAAAATTCTCATTTCAGCAAAGGATATGTAGTGTCTTTTAGATGGTTTAAAAGTTTCAGAATTTCACATGTAATTTATTTATTGTTATTATTATTTGTAAAAGGATTTCCTTTATTTTATATGGAAACATTCCTCTTTAAAAATTATTAGCAATGGTCTTATTGAATCATCATTCATCTGGAGTTACTAATTTTGTATTCATGTTGATTTCTGTCTCTGTTTATGTTTGTGAAAACTCTTAAAATTGTGCTTGACTCTTTGGACATTTTCTCTTCACTGGAAGTCCTTATCAATCTCAGTATTTTGGCACAATCAATATATACTGATTATTTAAGGTTGCTTTTCTCTTTGACTCTTAGAAGCTCTTAACATCTCTTTTTCCAGCAACCTTCTTTCTAAAATTCACAATAGGGTTTTTTTTGTTTGTTTGTTTTGGTGGGTTTTTTTAATTTGGTTTTGTTGCTGTTGTTGTTGTTTTGTTTTTTGTGGGTTGTTTTGGGTTTTTTTTAATTTTTTAAGAGAGAATTTGGTCTATTTGGCCAAATTCTTTCACCAAATTTCTGATTCCCTCAAAATGCAGCCAGATTTCCAGAGCAAGGATGGTAAAAAAGGCATCATTCAAACTTTGGACTTAAGGACCCAGGAAAGGATGGTCCTTTGCCTCAGTCTTCTCTCTAAAGAACCAGACTTTGTTGCTTGTTCTTCACTTGCATTCTAACTCCATGTAGTCTGTATTACTTATTAAAGGTTAGGTTGCAAGTAGAGCCCAGACTCACGAGAATAGGCTTCAGACTTTGTCCTTTATGAGGAGTTAAATGACAGCCCTTCTGGGTTTTACACATCCATAACCACAGGTCAAGCTTGTTAGCTTTGGTATCTTATGACCTTCAAACCCAACTGACTTCACTGGAACTGCATTTGCGCAGTGTTTAGATGCCATTATCACAAGGACAGCAGATTCTTTCCAGTTCTGTGCTCTACCTCATACTGTTAGAATTTACATATTATGCAACATTTGTCAAAACTTTTCTAGAGTCTATAAAATGTTGCATCACTTGATTTTTCTCATGGTTAAAAAACTGTCAAAAAACTGCAAAGACCAGGCTGTTAAAAGGAAACTATGTTAGTCCGATGATGGTATTATATCTTAAATTTAGACACAAAATGCAAGACCCTTAGCTTTCAGCAAATTGACTTAGAACCTCTCATTTACCTCCAGATCCAGTCTGTGAAATTTGCATGCAAGAATAAAAATCTCATGTACCCTTTCCTTGGTTGTTGGGAAAGATGGGACGGGAAGGGCTTGTGAATCTGATTGCCTAGTAAGAAATACTGGAGATGTAAAACCTGTGAGTGAAATAGAAATGAAAGCCAGCTTTGAGACGCGATCATGGCAGGCAAGACGACAGTGATTGGTTGGAGTTAGGTTGAAGGACAGAAAACAAAAGGACCCAAGAATGTCTCTCCACCCTGCCAAGGCATCAGGGAAAAAGTAAATAAGAAAAGTAATCTTTAGAGTTTAGAGTATAGGATAATATAGTAATATAGTAGTTCTCATAGGCTGCATACAAAGTTCGTAGGTTTTGTATCTTGCGCTGGTTGGTCATTGGAAATTAGAATATTCAACACAAAAGGAGACATAATGTGTTGTAATAAGGTGCTCGCTCTCTTACTCCTCTCTCTCTCTCTTGCTCTTGCTCTTACCGCTCTTATTCTGACCTCTCTCTTGCTCTTACCTCTCTCTTACCCCTCTTAGCTTTTTTACCGCCCTTCCCTCATACCCTCTCTCTCTCTCTCTCTCTTTGGGGCTTCACTTCAGTCCAGGCTGGTGGCTGAAGGCAGGCCCTCTTTACCCATGACCCTTGTAATAAAACCACATGTTTCTAGAATATCTCAGGTCTGCAGAGTTCCATCTCCCTGTCATCCACAGATGCTCCTACACTTGGTCTCCTACGTAATGGTCTGTGTGAATCCCTATAACCTGTGGATTCTTTACATCTGACTTTTCCATAATGTGATTTATTTCTAATGGAGAAGGGAGACCATTCCCATCATTTTAGCACAGCATATTTTATATTTATTATTTTCTTGCAAATAAAATAGATTTGCACTAAAGCTAAAAGATATTTCAGCTTTACGCCCTAGTCAAAAGGTAAACTTGTATATTTTGTTATTGATGTAACTTGTTTTGTTATTGATGTAACTTGAAAGCCTTTTGTTTAAAGTACATTTAGAATTAAACAGGCCACATTCAAAGTAAATTATCTAAATAGATTTTGGAAAGAGAAAGGAGTCTGTTCATTTTAATATACCTTCAGAAATATTTTACTTCTTGATGATGACAGCAGCTCTTACTGACAACTATTAATACATTATAAACACCCCATCAGAGTTATATAAAAACATGTCAGTTTTAAAGAGAACATCTTTGACAGCAAATTTTCTGATTGTGAAACAGCTGTGCCTCCAGTACAATGCATTAAGTAGTTTATTCCTTTTAGATAGTTAAATTGTGCATGAAATGTTGCTGGCGCAAGGGCTCCAAATCTGGCCTGATTAGCGAACATCTGTTACATTGGAAAAATTCATGTCTACCCTAATTAGCTGTCAGGCTGATGTACATCAGCCCTGATGGTGAGGGATCCTGTGCTGTTTAAGTCAAACAGGTTTCTCTCCTATCCCATCACCTGCCCTTTCAAATCTTTTCCTCTGGTGTGTTGCTGTAATTAGAGATTGTTGGAAATACAATAGAGCAGGTTATGGTCAGTTATAGTCCCATCTGTGCAATTTTTTATTCCCACAAAACTTAGAAACTGACATAAAGCAGTCCTAGCAGTCAGGCTGAGGTCTATATATTTTTCTAATCCTAATCCACTCACTAAATATGAAGACTTTTCATTCTGCTAAAGCAAACACTTTGGGGTGACTGAAAGAAAATTATTAATGAGCTGACAAATCTGTCTTTTTTTTTTTTTAATTATGATCTTTTGAATAAGGGTATTTGGGGTTGAGTATGAAATGTTGCAAAGAATTGAAGAAATCTCATGAAAACTGTTCCCTGCTACTGATACTTCAGCATCTGTTTACTGGGACAAGTACGGAAACAATGCACCTCATGTAGTGTGTACATATATGCATGCATACATTTAAAGTTCCATCCTAGATGGAACAATAGACATCCTTTAGCTTGGGGTTCCAAGAATTTTTACTATATTTGCAGAGGTTTGTTAATTTGTTTTTAGTGATGCTTTATTTTGTATAGATACAGAGATCTTATTACTATTAATAGTAGAAATATTCATGAAGGGTACTAAGTTTCTTTATTTTATGCAGCGCTCCTAATACAGAGGTATCACCCAAATACAAAAAAGCAAATCCTCAGAAGGATATTTTTTTGACTCTATTAAAGGTCCACAGGCTTAACATTGATTAAGAAACTAGCCCTATTCAAAGAAAACAAATTGTGTTTTCATTACTGACTTCTCCCTGTGTCCCAACAGCAAGGATTAAAGCCAAACTGATAAATTCATATTTGTTAAATTGATTTCTTTGGCTTTTTCTGTTTACAATTTCAAAAACCTAGTTCAGTCCTCATTTGAAGATCATGGTTTTCTTCATTCCCAAATGTTTTCAGACATGAAAAAACAAAGTATTAAAATATGTAATAGATTGATTAGTGGCAGAGTAATTAATTCTCATTTGTATAATTTCTGATTAGGATGAATTCCTTTAATTTCAATAGTGAATTTTTAGATTGTTATCTGACTAGCAACTGGTCCATAAGGATTATTTTAAAATATTATAAAAGGAATTATCTTTTTTATTATGTAGTTAAGGGACTGAAAGTTGAAAATTCAAAGTTGCGTAATTTCTAATTGGCCATTCCTGTGGGGCAGAAATGTGTCATCACTTCTCACTCCTGTATCCTCTGGAAAGAAAAGAAATACCTCTTCTGCTTTGCACTAAAAAATTGGTGTGGAGCTCTTCAGCTTGATTCCTGAGTTTACTGGTAGTACAGATCTTCTCTTATCTCTCCCTTCTTGGTTTGTCTGGGAGCCCCAGAAGAGACCAGATAGAGCATAGATAATTATGAATGGAGGGATGTAAAAGATGTGAGAATTGCCTTCATACTTCAGCTTACATCAGTTTAAAATGGGCTCCATGTATTTGTTTCATGTGTTGCTTCAATATTGCCCCAGTGGAATCTCACTGATCTTTCAATTATGACATAACGTTAACACTCACATTAAATGGTGTCTATAAGAACAGTTATCAAAAGAAGTTTCTAAGCATAACTGAGATGCAGCTAAAGTTGGTTGTAAGTGTTTAAACTTTTTAATTTGTAGCTAAAGAAAGAGCAGATGCTTTGCAAAACTTGCAAAAAGAACACTCTGTAATTCAAAAGGAACAATCCAACTGATAACTGCGATGTGCATTAGAAAAACAGACAAATAAATGTGATAATGTTCATGTGAACAAATACCAGCCAGGCAGGGATGGTAAAGCAGCAGATGAAAGAGTAATGAAGGTGCTATTTATTTTCAGATATTAAGTACAGTTAGGATTTCCCTCCCAGTAGCATTCCTTTAGCTGGAAGTGACACTTTATTGCCCTTAGTGTAACAGATTTGACAATGAGGTGTGTTGAACATTCACAAAGTCTTTGAAGTTAGGATGCTGAGGTACATGAAAAATATGGAATAGTGCAAAAAGGAAAGTGCTGAGATTGATTGCCATGTGCTTGTTACTGTAACATTGTGTTCATGGGACTAGGCCAGTAAAGAAGAATATTGTAAAAGGCAAACAAATGTGAAATTAAAAGATTGGGAGCCAAAATGAATTTCAAGGAGTCTCGCCTCAAATTAGAAATAGATTAAAATTAAACTGCTTTAGAACTACAATAGTATCTGCAGCCTTGGTGAGGACTTGGCACTAAGGGAAGCCTGTAAAAAGAAGATTCAGCTGAAAGGCATTTGGAATAGCAGCAGAACCCCTTTAGTAGTTGAAATATATATTTATTCTGCTGTCCTTATCTGTTACTTTTTTTTTTCTGTAGAAATCAATGGGTTTGCATGCATTTCCAACTGCAGTACTTAATCTGCTTTCTTTTGGTCAAAATATTAGTCAAATTGTAGTAAAAAAACTAGCAGATGTCTGGTGGGACATTTGAAACACATCAGAGGAAAAGCAGGTACCTCTCACATTGCTTACCTAACATTTGCACTTGTGTTAATTTAACCAAGTGTGTAATGCCATTCGGAACTGCACCTGTCACTCCTCTTCCTTTTGATAGAGGCAACAAAAGATTGGTGAACATTGTTCACTGGAGATGTTACACCACTGAAGATGCTGTGAAATGCTTTCTTATCAGTTTTTGGGTTCTACCAATCCTTATCAAGGGAGTGTTACTGTTCAAGACCAGTCATTTACATGAATATAAACTATGCAGTTAATGGATCGACTGCAGCTCAGGATGCAGCATGGTAATGGTCCTGTCAGTAGAACAGCATTGCCCAGGGTAGTTCGAAGGATCAGCCATTCCTGACTGCATGCATGATGTGAAAAACATGACTCCAGGAGCTAACAACATTTGAGACATCAGCATTTGTTAAGCTCCGGGAAAAAAAAAAAAAAAAAAAAAAAAAAAAAAAAAAAAAAAAAAAGGTTTAAATGCTCAGATTCTCTGAATCTTGCTAATTTTCAAAATTACAAGGTCCTAAATGTCTGAACTTCCACTAACCTGACTATATTTTGAATCAGACCATAAATGGGTCGCCTAATCAAAAATCTGACAAAGGAGATGCATTCTTTTCAGGATATGATGTCACAGAAACAGTTGTTATCTCCTGTGTGATCTCAGAGAGAGAGAACTGCTGTTTTATTTGGTGCTGCAACCTGCTAAGAAAGAATAAATTATTAAATATACACCATAAGTCAATTCTCCCTTACAAATTGACAAATTTATATCTGTCTTTAACATGGGAGCCATTACATGTGATATCAATTACTTCAAAAGTCATCTTTCACATTTGTTGGCCTTACATTGATAGACATGTGTGAAGGTATTCTGTGTTCTGCACCAAAACCTGAGGGAATACCTGCAGTTACCTTTTGGGGCTCCCTTCCTTAAACTATAAACCAAGCCCTAATCACAAATACATCATCTCATGCAGCAAACACATTTTGATATAAATCTTCATTATGATTTACATTGAGAAAGAATGAATCGATATTTGAATTTTATCAGTTTGGATCCAATTCCCTGAACATAAAGTTTTTTAGAATATCAAAACATGTAAAGAGCACTCTCAAGTTCAAAACAGTTTTTTTGTTGGAGGAAAACTTGAAAAAAAATTAAATATAAGTTTTGCGTTGACATAATACAGGTTAAAACTGAAAAAGAAAAATACTTACTTTTGTAAAACGAAAGGCTATTTTATCACTCAGAGAATGTCACATCAATTGTAAAGCCATCAGCCTCAAGGCTTGTTGGTGATTGCTTCATATTTACTGTTAGTCCAGCGATGGAGATGGTACTTTTACAGTCTTTGGACAGACTAGTGAGTGTGACATTTAAAGTGTTGATTTTTGCAGCACTTATGTTAATTGTTGTAATTTTCCTGATGAACCACCATTCTGGTTCCCTGATGCAGCCAAGATAGTTTTACATTTTCTATGCAGGCCTCTTTGCCATTTGGTCTGTGTAGTGTCAGCTTCGAGTGCTACTGAAAGCAGACAAAATTGCAAGCAAATTGCATCAGATTGCCAACATTGTGAAAAGGTAAATTGCTTGCAAATCTATTTAAACCACTGCCCTATTTTCATCAGCTTCAGTACTTGGTATTCATGATTGCTTAATTGGCGACCTTTCCTATTGTGTAGTGCTTTATGGTGTAATGGAAAGCGATCTTTACCAAACCAATTACCCTTTTTTTCTCAGCACTACATTATTGCTGTGATTGCAACTGCCAGTCCTTTGTAAATGA
This sequence comes from Sterrhoptilus dennistouni, assembly GCA_013397095.1. NCBI lineage: Eukaryota > Metazoa > Chordata > Aves > Passeriformes > Zosteropidae > Sterrhoptilus > Sterrhoptilus dennistouni. Next base: position 74,267 of record VWZU01019068.1, read on the forward strand.
ACTTTCTGATTTCAATGATGTTTTTAAAATGTAAGATAGAAAAAAGTGGCATTCATATTGTGTGATGTTCTATTTTGAAGCCTTTTTGTAGTCACCATTGTCTGGGAAAATGGACTGAAGGGTTACACAGTACCTACAAATATCCATGTAACTATTATTAATATTATCATAATGTCTCCCTTTGTACAGCAGCTCAATTAGGAAAGGATAGGAGAAATATTTTGTCACCCTGTCAAGTGCACAGGAAGTGCTTTTGATGCCTCTTTTTTGACACATACATTATCTTCACTAATAATATGAGATTCCTTTTTAAGTCTTGGAAATAAATATACAAAATCTTAGCTGCTGTAATTCAAATCGCCATAACTTTACAAAACGTATTTTTAAAGAGTCTTAGCTTTTCCAGACATTTAGGCATAAAATATTTTGAAATACTATGGGCAGTATAAATAAAGGTAAATGTTACCGTTTCATTCCACTAGAAGAGGGATTGCAGCTATTTGTCTAGTAAATACAGAGATAGTGAAAGAACACATTTCACAAGGTGCACATTGTCTAGTTTGGTTTTGGTTTCAGCTATAATAGGATGCAAATGTTTGAATGTGTTCCTGTACTGACAAAAAAATGGAATTCTATAAAAATTACCATTCTCATTTATTTCTGTAATACAAGATTTAAAAAAAAATACAGTATTCCAAGGGCTTACTTTGTGTATTTATTTATGTGATTTAGGGAATTATATCGTTACTCATAAGTGGCGACACGGAAAGGGCTCTACAAGTAATTTAGTCATTCCCTAATATGGTACTGTAAGTGCAAATGGATGCATCGTTCTACCCCCTACAGTTAAGAATTCTGTTGCAATGACAAAAAATTGAACGGATTTATTTTACTCTTTGTTCTTTATTCTTTTGCCAATTAAAAATAAATCTCTGGCCAAGGTTTCTGATGATTTTAGTATTTTTTTTGTGGTTCAATGATTTATTTACAGGTGTGATCTTCAGTAAAGCAAGTCTTTCCCCAATTGTATAGTCTTTTTTAAAATTATTTGTAAGAGAAAAACATCTCTGAAATCTACTGTATGGCAGTGTGATTCTATTTCAAAGCAGTGAAAAAACTTTATTTTCTCTACTTTAGAAAATGGTGGAAGTCAGACATCTGATTTTTTGTTTTATATCCATAGTGTGTAAGCCAGGATGAAATACTGTTGATCTCAAGAATGTCATTGCATGTATAAATACAGTGTGTGTGCACATGCACAGATATTCTCCCAACTCTAATTTACTTATAGTATTTGTGGGAAGAGATAAAGGAAGATATCCATACCTCCCCCTTTGTAGAGGGTAAGAACACAGCAATGCAGATTACCCAATATAAAATTAAGAGGTTTTTTTAATCAGAAAAGCTTAGGTGGGGTAAATGACTGAAAAGAGAAAACAAAGAATAAAATATTTGGAACTTCTTCTCATCTATGTGTATAGAGAACACACAAATTGTCAAGTACAGCTTGTTATCCCTCAATTTACTCTGTGAGCATTATAGGGGCACCCTAAGTGCCTATAGCAAGTATGATGACTTCACATCGGAATGGAGTTCTGTTCTTCAGAAAGCAGCTTCATGATGTGGCAGCAGTGAATAAGTGGACATTCAAACCTGGTATTACTTATGCACAGAAGCAAATCAGTAGCTGAAGAAAGCTGGCACTGATGGAACCCAAAGGTGAGGAGGGACTTTTAACTTGGCACAGTGAGAAGAGTGCAGCTGCAAAGGGAGGTCATGGCTTTTTGATGGGGCAGTGTAGCTTCAGTAAAGCAGCAAAATAACAAAAGTGATAGTTAATTCAGTGGGAAGTACAGTGAGGAATGTGTTGAAGGGTTTTGAGAGTTATAATGGGCATATAAAAAATGACAGAAAATTCAAGGGGTTTGCTGGGGACATTTTGCATTGATGAAACATGATCTGTGTGACTGAAAATGTTTCATGATGCAAAATTAAGTCACTTTCCATCGTAAAATGGAAAACTCCCAATAGTGTAAAGTAGATGAATAGAAACAAGGAAATACTGTGCCCACAGTTCTCTGTTAATTCCTTGTTGAAAGTGTTCTTTAAAGCTTAGTTGTTGCATTGCATTCAGTGTTGACTCTTTGCCTTCAGTGCTATAAATGATAATGTTAACACAGTCACTGCAAGTTCATATTGTGATCTGTGACCACACTGTTGTTCTGAATAAAATTTTAAACTAATAAGTTCAATGCTGAACTACCAGAAACCGCTGCCTTGCTGCATTGGTATGTTGCAAATGTTGTCAATAGGATTTTTAACCCTACAGACAAATATCTCTCATTACTTAGTCTCCTTTATTGTGCATAAATATCATAAAATAATTGTAAAGTTAAGGGACAGAATTTTGCTTCTGGTTTGATAGTTACAGAAATCCATGAGGCTAGCAAAGTAGAAGCATATAAATGAATTCAGGAGGAATACATACTAATATGTGTTTAGCCATTCTTTAGTGGAATGTCATTAAGCCTTGATGAGCTTATAAATGAAGGCCTGATGAGATTTATCCATTCTTTTGTGTACGTATATAATATATATATCCTGTTTTTCAGGTTTCCTGACAATGAGTGGCAATTTGGCAGCATGGGCTCTGTGATGAATGTTTCCAAGCCGACTTTAACAGAAACTGGTCTGGAAGTGTCCCCATCCTTGGTCGTTCATCAGTCAAAAAGGTAAGTGGGCACATCATTGAAGTTTGAACTGTGTGTGGGTGACAAAAGTCAAACAATAACTTGTATTCAGAATTTTACTTGTGTCTAAATAATGTTACTAGAACAAAATTCTTCACAGTGAAGATGGTAAGGCACTGGAACAAGTTGCCCTGAGAAGCAGTGAACACCCCATCTATCAAAGTGTTCAAACCCATATTGGGTGGGGCTCTGTGCAACCTGGTCTAGTGAAAGGTGTCCCTGCCCTTGGAGGGGGCAGATTGGAGCTATCTGGTCTTTAAGATCCCTTCCAACCCAAACCAGTGCTACGTTTTTTTGATTATTGTATTCAGAATAAGATTATACCCCAACATGACAGAGAGTATCTATATGCTATTTTTTATAAATGATTTTTTTTTACATGGGTATGCATTTGCCAGTTATTTTATGCAAATGGAGGCTTCTTCTAAATTTGGTTGATATAGAGCCTGGAGACACTTTATTTTCCTAAAAAAAGCTTAATGTTCAAAAAGACAACCACTCCATAAATTCTGTCATGCTATCAGCAACTGGGTAAAACTTTGGTTAACCAAAAGGTTGGGGACTCTTGGAAGTCTATGCAGCTGCAGGTTAGAGGCTGATGATAAGCATGGAGGCATTGCTTTATATGTCTCTTTAAGATTGCAAAGGTCTTTGATATCCCTTGGAGTAAAAATGATACGTGGATATAAGATATCATTTGTACTAATTTACAATTCACATAACAATATGTAATCTCTCCTGAACTTTATCAGTATGACACGACAGCAAACTCTATCACAAAATTTCCACATGTTTTTCTAAATGAAGAGGGTGTTTCTCTGTGACAATATTTGGTTTTATTCCCTCACATTTATGCCCTAGACTAAATTATAGTATTTTGTTTGCAATTTTTTTGTCATATCATGTTAGCCTAATATACCACTAATACCATTTTAATACAGAAATTTTAGTATTCCTACTCATCGGATGATACAGTAAGTTATCACATTAGCCTGCTATGACTTCTTTTTGTGGTATCTGTTACTACTCTGTAATTACATTCCTACCTTATTTTAAGTCTGACAGGTACCACCTGTAAGCCTGACATTGCCCACACCTCTGCATTTGAGGCACTTCATAAACTCGGTGTTACAAAGTTCTACAGCCGAAGAGGTAACATTGGTCTAGTTAACAATATTTAGTAATGTATTTGCAGGTATCTGTGAGTTCAGTCTGCTATGGTGCAATAGCTATGCCTGAAAATTGACATTTTTGTTTTCTAACCTAGAAAATAAGACAAAAGAACAACATGATTATTTTAAAGTAAATAAAAAAAAAAACCACCAAACCAACCAAAACTGTGCTTACACAGAATACCTGGAGTTTCTGCAGTAAATATTAATATTGTTTTCTAAAAAGCAATATTATAAACTCATTTGTTTCCCTACAGTTTTTAAAATTTATTCCTGTTTATTTTTTCCTGTAATGTTCTATTCACCTACTCAAATAGATTTATAAACCTTCAAAGGAAAGGGAAAGCAAGGAAAAATCCCTGTATTTGTGTTGACAACTCAATGCCTGCAGCTTCCCTGCAAGATGCTTTCTGGTGACACTCCCTTCCATGGAAGGAAGCAGAATTTTACTGCCCTGGACCAGGCAACATCTCATGCTCGTTATGACCAAACTAATGGAAACAATTGTTTCTCACTGCTTATTTTTTTTTTCTTTTTAGCTTACCTAAATTAGAATTTTATTTCTTGGCTTAACTAGAATGGTAAGAGACCTGGTGTAGTAAATAGATTAAATGATGAACTGTGCAGCTGTCTGGACAAATCATATACTCTGATTCTTTGAGCTAGATTATTTCCCATCCCTGTGTGCCCAGATTTGCCTCAGGTCTGCAACAGTGTCTTAGATTCGCAGTATTGGAACACCTACTCATTCCAGTCCTGAAGTTATATCAGTGGGAGTCAAGGAAGCAAATTAAATACCTAAATATATTAGGTTTTGCTTAGAAATAGAATCAGTTATATTTTAGAAATGCTTTAACAGTACAATGTTGTCCTTAAAAGGCCATCTTGAAATTAATTCTTTCTCCAGTTATCTATCTATATAATTGTACACCTGTCTTTTGTACATGGACTTTTGCATGTGTCTTTTCGGGGTTGGCCTGCTTAAAGCAGCCACAGCCCAAGCGCTGATTCTACAAGGTTTCTATTTCCCCACTTTCTATTCCATCAAGGACTCAGTTACTGCTTGCATTCACTTTCACCATGTATTACTGAGGAAACACAGTTGTAATCCAAGGTCAGAAGCCGGCTGATTTTTTTGCCTGTTTTCAGATTTCTAAGAATGGCATATTCCTATGTGTGATTTTGACAAAGTTTGGTTTTCAAACCAGATGATTTGCAACCATTACCCAAATATTTTCTTGAGGTTCCTCCCCTGTAAGATGTGACTGGATACCTTTGGATCTCTTAACTAGCCCAGTGGGAAAGATGTATCTTTGATCAAAGTAAAGTTGCAATAAGACATCCAGAGGTGCTCAGTTTAGTACAATCGGAGGAAGACTGGAAGACAATCTACACATGTGAGTAAGACCTGAATTATCTAGGACTTTTTGGTCCTTGGTGACTTTTTTTGAAAGGTGGTTTCTGTGCTTCAGATTCTGGTGTTACTGATTGTTCTTCAGGTTCTGTGCATAAATGATGAACAGATTGTGGTCAGGCGAGCAGATTTACAAGGCATTGGGAAACCAAGAAATTAATTTTTGATTCTCTGCCTTTCTACTTACTGGCCATAGTACCCTCCCCTTTGCTGCAGAGTGGGTCTACAGGAAGAAAGGTAGAAATTTCTCTTTGATTGTGCAAACCACTGCAGTCACTCCATCCCAGTGTCCCCAGTCACAAGAATATCTGTTTCTTTGAGTGGTATTCTGCAATGTCCTAAATATTCTTTCAGTAAAATTTTCTGACCCTATAGTGCTGTTTGGGGAGTTGCCACAGGTTCCGTCAATGCACATGTTCATCCTTTTAAAGATGAAATATCATACGAGCTGGAGCAGCCATGCTGGATAAAGGCTTCTCAACCCTTCCAGTGCATAAATTAAGCATAGTAATGAAGTAATATGTCTCCTGTTGCATGAAAGTTTCTGTTCAAAATAGAAAAATGCTGTGATTAACCCGACATCCACTGATTCCTGAAATTCCTGGAAGTTTGTTATTACTGTTTTTATGGTTCAGTTTTAGTAGTGCTAAATTCATTGCCCATATTCAGGTTGTAAGTATTTTGCTCAGATTTATGAACTAAATATTCATAGCTGCTACATAGTTTGTTTGCAACCCACTACAGGTGAGTGGGCAACTTTGTTGCTGCTCACAGTTTCAGAGGAGCAGGTCCAGGTAGAGCAAATCAGTCTGATGGGACACATTCCCCTCCAAAATTTATCAGGAATTGTTATTCCTACCATTAACACATATTAACATTGATATTACTAAGTGTTTGACCGTAATTATTTTACTTTCTTACCCCACCTTCAGCACCCCTTTTCATAAGAGAGAGATAAGGATTTGTAGAATATTCAACATCTTTATTTAGAACTCTCAAATTATTCACGAAGCTAGTAATACATTGTAATTTCCTTGTGGTTTTGCATTGTGGTGTTATAGATTGACTGTAATTTTGCCTACACATGCTTTCAGGATCTCAGAATCTGAACTTCATTATTTCAATGAATTTACACTAAATATATCTTGGTCACTTAAACTACATTTCAACAAAGAGATTATAGGAGGTCAACAAATGTAAGCATACATTTTTTAACATGATGTAATTTCCTTTGGATGATTTTCCTCGCTTTTGAATTGCTAAAGAGTGCTCATGTTCCTTTACTTCTGGACAAAAAAAAAAAAAAAAANAAAAAAAAAAAAAAAAAAAAAAAAAAAAAGAAGAAAGTTAAGGAACAAGAATTCCTGGGATTTAATGGGAATTCTAGTGCAAATCTACATTACGTACTTAGCAAACAATCCCAGCAGTAGCGGTGATTAGCGCCCTGGTCTGAAAGGTTGGTGATTTGAGGTCTCTTTCCCCTTGTTGAGTAGCTGCTGCAGGGCATGGCCAGCTCCCGGTGAGCTGTGACCTTTCTTGAAAGTACAATAGACTTCATGGGAAACTACTCCAGTGCTTCCGTTTCTGACCTTGTGCTTTGGGGAAGATGCGATTTCTCCAGAACGAGAAAATACTGAGACACTTTTCAGAATTTTCAGTATTTTGGTCTGATTTATGTGGTGTATCTCCTATGATGTGTTCTACAGCTAGTTTAGGTATATGGTATAGGATGTGTGTGATGCTGCACTAATTGCAACTCAGCCAGAAATACGCATTTTTTGCAGGTGGCAGGTGAAATTCACTGGGGTATTAAGGGAAAGTTTTGATGAATAACTGCACATTGGCTACGCCTAAGGTCTGTTGTTGCCTTTGAACTGTAAACTGAAACGACAGTCGCTTGCATGGCAGAACACCCAGGAGAGCACAGCAACAGCAATGCCACCTGTTATTCGTTGCCTGACTAGTGCAAAGACACAGGGTTCTACCTGGTATGAGAAGATATGAGAATATATGATCTATTTCTTCCTTTACTAGTGAAGAGATTCTGACACAGATTATGCGTACATTGAAAGTTAAACATTTCCATTGCATGTTTTATGTGCTGCAGCAGTAACTATTATTTCAATCAGGACCTTATCATATTTAGCAGTATTTAAATTTTATGAAGTATTGAATTGCATTACATCTTTGTTATTCCTTCGTTGAGCACCATTACTTTACAAAAAGCGGTGAGATGTATTACTGTGTGAGAAATTTTAGGACGTGCATAAAATCTTATAGTTTACTCTTGACCAAGTTGTATAGCATATATGATGCTTTCCCAATAATACGTTTCTTTAAATGCTAAGGTGAAAGGCTTTTTACTTTGGGAAATTGGATCAGCTTGAAAAATATACAAAAATATGAAAGAAAGTAGGAACAATTACCAAATATTTTATCTGCAAAGGGAGAAGAGTGCAGTAGGTTTTTTGGTTTACTAGTGAATATAGTTTTAAAAGTCCATAAAGAATGTCATCTGCTGCTTAGGAGGACTAGAAATGCAAATGTTTATAAATTTTATAACTAGCTGTGCAAGTGAGTCTTTCAGCAACAGATGAAATTTTTATGGTTTCCTTTGCTGTCCCAGGTTGTACCTATGAATCTTGCATATAAGGATTTAAAAGATCCTGTGAGGCTGGAATCTGGAGGATAGATTTTCCTCACCTGACTCAAGCTGTAGGAGCACTGTATCACCAGAGAGCTCAGCTCCTTGAGTGTCGCCAGGACAGACCTCTCACCACTGCTATTGCACAGGCTGAAAGCTGAACAACTGCCTTTAGCAAGAGATGAATTGGACTAGGAGGCCAAAAATAAGGTTGGGATGAATCTCCTTCCAGAGTCCAACATTCCTCTCCACAGGTTGCTGAGGAAGGTCATCAAGGACAGATTATTTTTAGAGTTCAAAAGTTAAGCAACGACACAGTAACAAGTCTGAAGTAGAGTCAGGGCAGAGACTGAACCCTAAGACCCAGCGAGAGACTTGTGCTCTGGACAATTTACAGTATCTTCAAACAGTCCAGATTTTCTGTTTTCATATTCAACATTGTCTGAGATTAGTTTCCTTGAAGAGGTTTCAGATTAATTTGGCAGAAGCAGACATCTTAGATTACTAGTTGTATTTGAAATGTTCAACCTCAACTCAGACTTTTTTGGCAGAGTTACTCAGTAATAATTTTTTTTTGTAATAAAAAGCAGTCCTTTGCTTTTAGTCAGAGCTTGTCATTTCTTGGAAGACCAGGCCAGTTCAGTGTTCATTTCTACAAGGTAATCTGCTGGTCATGTCAAATGTCCATGTTAGTGTTTGTGAACACAGAAGTCAAAAAAATGATTTAATTTAGAACTTGTCTCTGTCCTCATTCTGGGAGAAAACACTGATTTCTTTTCAAGTTTATGCTGAGAGCAGCCAGGTGCTCAGGTAGCATAAGACTATCCCATCAGAGAGGATAACCAGAGGCTAAAAGAGGCAGAGGCATTATCACAGAAAGAGACACCTGCAAGGAAAATAAGTACAATATCCCTCATAAGATGATATTTTTCTAATTTCTTGAGGGTTGGCCCCGCTGTGTCAGACAATCACAAATGAAGGGAAAGGAGAAAATGTAAAATAAATCAGTGTTCGTCATACTGGTTTTTGAAACTGTAGCAATTTACTATCACAGCACTTGAGGGCAAATCATACTGAGGTGTCATAAATAAACCATGTAACATTTGATTTTCTGCATTTTGTCCTATTTCTGTGTATCAGAGTTTTGATTGCAAGTCAGCTATCATTTTATCTTGCTAACAATTTGGTATTAGTTTTGTTTCTTCAACCTTGTTTCAAAGTCCAAAAATTACATGCTTTTACTTCCACTAGCATGAAGAATTAGGACATAGGGAAACAGCAGAATCCTCTGCTACAATGAGTGTTTGTAAACCTTTGGCTACAGCTGTTCTGCTTGCATAAATAAGAAGAGTTTACTAGTAAGCAATTTTTTTTGCTTACTAGTTTTTAACCAAGTGAAATGTGAGTGGGACCCTTAATGAACTAGGATGTAATAAGGGCAGTTCAAAGTATTGGAATTGTAGGCTGTGACCTGGGCTTGTTCCAAGAGAGAGGAATGTTTTGTGCTGTACTGTCCAGCATCCCAGTCAATACATTAATACTAATTGTAAGTGGTTGAATCTTGTTATATGCTGAACTTCCCAAAAACCAAAGGGAACAGAGGATTCTGATATACATTGAAAATATGTAAGGTCTGAAGGGAACGGCCCTCCCTTCCACCCTCTATTTTGTCAGATGATCAAAGATTAAAAAGAAAACAACAGATACCCAAAAAAATATGCTGGTTTTGGGACATTCCCTAAACATTTTAGTACATGGTCCCTCAATGCCTCTTATAGGCACTGAAGTGACCAATAAATCACCTCCTGAAGGAAATGACAGACTGAAATTTAGAAAAACATGCCGATCCTCAGTTGTTCTCAGATACATGCTAGCTCTTTCTCAACTCTTGTCTTGATACTTTCCTTCAAGTGAAGTGCAGCAAATATTTTGTAAAACAGGTCTGTTTTGAGCCCAGAAGGGGCTGTCTGGTGTTGAGGTCTGTAGTGCAGAAGAGACCTCTCTTCCTTTAGTGTAAAAAGTCAGCTGGGAGGCAATCCCTAGGTACAAGAGTAATTGTAGTGCAGGAGCAAGTTATCTTAGCCAACTACTGCCTAAGCAGCCCAGCCTGTGTCTTTTCCGTAATTACTGCATTTAATACATCTAGTTACTTGCACAAAAGAGCTTCCAGATACAGCAATTTCCACGGAGGGCTGTTTGGGAATGTAGAGGCCCATCATTTAGCTCTGATATTGTTGGGTTGTCAGAATTGATCATAGCTCTTGACGGAACACCTCTAGGTTTTTTTATGGAGTGCATCAGAGTGACATTTCACATTGTTTAAGTAGGAGTGATCTGTTAGTTTATATTTTATCTGAAACTGCAGAGCAGATGACCTCCCTCAGGGTCTAAATACATGAATCCTATATGCATGTTATAATTAATACTAGAGCTAGAAGAGAAATTCATAACAAGGGGCCGAAGAGCTGGGCAGAACAACTTGTCAAAAAGAAGGAAATTCCACTACAGATTAGCTTATTTTTAAGCATGTCAAGCTCTACATACAAACATGATATATTGCTTCCTTGTAATGTCTGTTTAGGTCCAGATGCTCGAGGCAGTGTCAGGGAGTGCTGTAAATTTTGTCTGAGTCAGGGCAATTCTGATTGATCTCTGAGTGTAAAATCGATAAGAAGACACTGTCATTTTCTTAAAGGATGAGCTAGAAAAGGAAAATAAATTAAGACTCCACTGAATGTCTATCTCCAGTGCTCATTAATTCAGTGTGGTCTGTACTTTGTTAATGTTATGTCCACAGCTTTAATCTTCCAGGTGCTCTTCCTGCAGATAGTAGACAGCAGTCCTTTATTATGTTATGTATATTTCATCTACACGTGGTGGAAATAAAATGTCTGCCCTCTTCTTTCCCCTAGCTCCTGATTAATCCATTTTATTATTTTTCGGAAATACATCACTTGGGTACTGATTAACTTAAAAATGGAAAGCCATTGTCTTTCTTGCATGTCCTTCATCAGAACTAACACACGGGCTGCTCATTTGTCTTGGGTTGTTACAGCAAATAACGACTACCAGGCATTTCCCCTTATGTAATATACTTCAGGAAGATTAATTTACTTCTGCTCTTTTTCTCTGCTTCTTTTTTTGTCTACTAAGACTTTTTTGACATGTTTTGAACTCCCTCCCAGCTCCCACTCTCCTGCTTTCTCTTAAACATTTTACAGCCTGCACGGGAGCAGCAGTGCTAAAACAAACTGACCATTCTAGTCTCCAGTGGAAGTCACCTGGTGCTGCTGCAGACACTCTCTGTTCTGGGCTGACTTGCCTTGCTCTGCACTGGTGGATATGAGCTCAGGGGATTGTCCCTTAAGAATAACAATATATTGTCACCTTAGTCCCACAACCTTCTCATACACAAGAAGTCATCTTGAAGTTAATAGGTCTGCTAATCTGCTACTCTCAGGAGTATAGCCTAAGGTGCTCTTACACTGAAATATAAAATTATTTTTATCGCTAAGCAGTCACTTTCCTTTCTACACATCTACTGTCAATGTAGAAATGGCTTCTAAACATAAATAACATGTCATTTTATGCTTCTGTTTCTACTTCACAATGTTAATATCAGGGCCCGAATAACACAGTGTCTATCAGTGATCAAGTTTTAAAAAAACAATGTAAATACTTTTTGGCAAGAAAAATAATATTTTCCATATTCTACCCCCCCTACCCACCTAGATATTAGGTATTTAATAAATATTCCTAATAAATAAAATGTTATTTACTTACAACCTCATTATATACCTCTAGGGTATATTGATTGAGAAAACAGAGGTAGTTGACAAAGAAGATTTTTGACTTCAACAAGCATTTAATGCATATTCACGAAGCATCTTATTCCCATTCCTTATAAAAGTACAGTACACGCCAATTAATTAATTTTCATGGGGAGGCCATTGGTGAGACTAGACCTTGCACCATCTGTTTCCTAGTTGAGCAGGCCTCACCTGAGCTAAAGGAGTGGTTTCAGCGATCTCATCAACCAGTCTGTAACATTTTATCTGAAAATCATCCTTCAGGACTTTTTCCTGTATTCACTGAATTTTGAATTTCAGAGAAGCTCAGAAAATCTTTTAAATGTTGCACTCACTGTATCTAGAACTGAGCGTATTCAGCTAAACTCTTATTTACCCGTGAAAAGAGCATAAGTCAACTCCTAGGTCCTTCTCCTGGTTATATGTCAGAAAGTTTATGCTTTGAGAATAGCTTGCCAGGAGTGGTAGCACCCCAGAAGAGGCTGAGGTTTTGTCCAGATCTACTGTTCTTACCACAAGACTACAGCCAGTAACATCCAAAGCACAAAAATCTCTTCCCTGGCACAAACTATCAAAACGTTTTTTGTAGTATTCAAGTTGAACTGTGAATTGTATCATCCTTGTATATTAGGAGAGAACCAGATGCCTGATTTGTACTTGACATGCATGGCCTGATCTCCAGGTTCCTAGGAAGTCCTGATTCCATGATGTTAGCAGAGATACTGAGTTTGCTATATCTGAGAAAACAGGCAAAGGTGAGGCCATGGCCAAAAACCCTTCAGGGCAGAGACAGGATATGTGGCATTCTGCTGCGTCTTCCAAGCCACCCATCAAGGTAATCTGAATTTTTAAACAGAAAAAGCTGTAAACTTCCTCCAGACAATAACATTCCACATTAGGAGAAAAATTATGACAAACTAAATGCAGAGAGTAGCCCAGATACAGAATTGCCTCAGGTTAGATGAACACCGATCTGATTGTTGTCTGAATTACAAATCTGTAAACCCTCTGACAGCCAGCTATTTGCAAAGGCAATAAGCATTTGTGATAGGAAAGGATTTCATAGTGGTTATGCTGCCTAGCCACATATCTAGATCAGCTGAATTTGGGAGTCAAGTTAGAAAATCTCCATCAAAATGGAATTGCTCAAACTAAACATTATTGAGCAAGTGTATTTTACAAACACATTTTGAATGTGACTGAAATGCAGCAATAAGTTTATAAACTGTATCATAGTAGACATTTTTATACTGTCCTTGAAAAATGCACCTATAGTTGAGTGGATTGAATGGATTTAATAGTAATATATAATATAAATGCATGTAGTAAATATATAAAGCTTGTATATAATGCACATACCAAATGACAGTGCACGTATATTCCAGATTGTCTGCTCTCCAGAGCTTCTGCTGTATGTATACTTCCAAGAGTCAGACAATCAAACCTGTGCAAATTTATTCACCCACAGCAGGTTCAGAGTGTAGGATTTGACATCCTTTAACCAAGCTTTTAAAACCATGCCTGTATGTAGTTGAAGGACTTAGCATGAATTTTTGTGAGCTTATTTTACTGGAGAGGATCAGTTCTAATTTTAGATCTAAGTGTTTAGTGCATAAACAGAAAAAAATATCTATAAGTTTTTATGGAGAAAAAAACCCACCACAAATAACCACACTTCCACTACAAGAAAAAGCAAAGTTCACTTTATTTAAATTATACTTGTTCTGGCTTTGTTATTTGAATTAGCATTCCCACTGATTTTAGTGGATGAAGGTAATAATTCCTGTTATGTTCTTCCATCATGTGACCTAGCTAAATGAACAGTAACTGATCCAAAAGTTGATACTGAAATTCTGAATGTAGCAAGTAGGGTGATAGTAATGTAGGCTTTGGGTCAAGATGCTTAACCAGTCTATATTTCCTCTGGGAATAGTAAGATATGTATTTAAAAGTATTGAAATTATAGCTAGTGGCTTTTCAACAAAAATTCTTGACAGGGTTAACTACATCCTTAAATACAAAAGAAGAGATGCTTTTACAGCTATACCAAGGATTTGTTTATGAGACCCTTAACTTTTTCTTCCGTCGGACTTCCATTGACTCCATGGAAACAAAAATAAAGTTGGATCAAGATAATTTAAGCACTATAAAAAGAGGTTAGATGCAAGGAGTGTATTGATATGGATCTGTTTATAAAGGGGTAACAATTTAAGAGACCTAATGTGCGTAACACACAACCAGGTCTATGGTTGCTTAAAGGTTTAGGATTTTTGTCAGCGCAACCATGTCCTGGTGTTTTGAGCAAAATTATTTAAATAGGGATTGCACTTGATTTTGAAAATAGAGTGCTGTTGTACAACTTTACAATGAGATATTAATTACTGATAGAATATAACACATTTCTTGAGGTTTTGTTTAGCCATGTTTAGATTTCCATCAAATAGATTTGGGTTTGAGATCTGAAAAGGAAGATGGCATACAAGTTGCTCTGGGATGGGCGAATAGAGACAAAAAAGAAGAGCTAGAAGTAATGGATATCCAAATGATTTTAAACTGAGGCCTTGGCCCCAGTAGCAAAAACGCAAAGAGAAATAAGAAAATTAGAAATTTACATTAAAATAGTAAGCTGTGTTTAGGAAAATCTGAATTTTGACACGGTCCATTCAATTGGGTCTGTCATATTGATCTATGAGATTTATTGTCACAATTAAAAATCTGCATAGAAAGGGTTTGTCTAGTTTATGGCAGTATTAATTATTTATCTTGTTACTGTACTGAAAAATCTAATATTTTTTCAATCTAATTTTATACTTTGGTTTTTAAACATCTGGGAATAAATTTTCAAAGCTGTGAAATTTATCCCCAGCTGTTCTGTGAGCACTAGTGGAAATAGGTATACCAATCCCAATGTTTCATAACACTCAGCACATAGGTATAAGGACTCACTGCTCTTTCTGAGCAGTAATTCATTGCTTCTTACAATGAATTCATGCTTTTACCTATAAATGTCTGCCAATTTATGAAAGGCTGGGTGCTATTGAAACCAACAGGTTAGTTTCCTTTGACTTCAGTGGGGGGCAGGATTGATCTGAGAATGTAACCAGATTAATGTTCTTTATGATTGTGCATACTGAGGAGTATTAATGAGAACATGTTTTACAGTATGTGTGCTGCACGTGTTTCCCATCCCAAGAAACCTCAGAAGTGCTGTATGATTATATATCTATGATTTGGCTGGAGCCCGTATCCTTTTGGATATGAATAGCAGCAGTAAATCAATGCACGCGTTTATACTGTATCATGAATCTCCTTTTCTACTAGAGTATTTGAAACGGCAGCAGATGACTTGAATTTGTGAATTCAAAAGCAATGCTTGCTACAACAAGGGGCATTTTCAACAGTGGCTGCTATTGTGAGGGACTTAGTTTAGGGGCCTGGTGAAGGCATCATAACATCCTTATCATCTTTGCAGGTTTCTCATAAACAACTTGCTTACACTTTAGACACTCCTTGGTAAACAGTTGAGTCCCTGGCCTCCAGCAGACTTCAGAGTCTTACTGCAGATTTATTATTCAAATCCAGGTACCAAAAGAGAAAAAAAATGCTTCTTTGTAAATCAGCAATATTAATATTTTACATATTTGAATCACTGGCTCCTTCATATGGTACTCTTTTGAGATAGCACTTTTTTCTATAACATTGGCAAAATAAATTGTAGTCAGGCTTCATAATACAGGTGTTGAACATTCACCTCACATATGCTGAAGTAGCAATCACAGGCATTTTTCCATCTCTTCTGGGAATCACCAGAAGTTTGAAAGCACAGCTGCTGCTTCAGGTAGTTTTTCTGTCAGTCCTTAATAAAAATGGAAAATCCCTAAGAAAAAGACAACAATGAAAGAAAGTATGTAAGTTTCAGTATGTAAAGAGGCTTGCAAGAAGTCTGGGAAACTTTTCACAAGGACATGTTGTGGTAGGACAAGGGGGAATGGCCTGAAGCTGAAGGAGGGTCACTTTAGATTAAAAATTTCTTACACTGCGTGTGGTGAAGAACTGGAACAGGTTGCCCAGAGAAGTTGTGGATGCCCCATCCTTGGAGGTGTTAAAGACCAGGCTGGATGGGGCTCTGAGTAACCTGGTCTAGTGAAAGGTGTACGTTGCAACTAGAGGGTCTTCCAACCCAAACCAGCCTCTGATTCCATGAAAATAGAAACAACTTGGTGGGGGAATAAATTCCTCTGTCAAGCATGCTGCTTGAAGGGTGTATTATGTTATGAAGGAAAGGAGCTTGGGAGATTATTTTTACTCAGGCTTTTTCCTTGTTGCCTGGACCCTTTTCCACACATTATTGGTTGCTGCCAGAATTCTTGTCTGAAATGTGCTTTCCAAGATATCTGATTCCTTCTCTGTTTCCTGAAATACATGAAAAAGGGAGAGCACCTCCACTGCTCTCCTTCAAATACATCTTCACAATCACTTTCTGATACTCATCTGCTCTCTTGCCATCACTTAGGCACCCAACAGTACTTCACCTAGAAGCCACCAGAATACCCTTATTAATCAACCAAGCCCAGAGAGGGTACTTACATAATTTAATGTTTGCAATCATTAAATCCATCTACAAAATGGATTAAAATGTTTTGCTGAGAGATCTCCTTGATCTGTCCTAATTTTGTTGCTTCTGTAATTTGTCTTGATGTTGCTGCTGGAGTCCTGGAAGATTTGTCTAGAAAAATTAGGCACTATAAAAACATATTGAAGCCCTGTCAATGTCTTGTTTGGCCTATGCATTCTCTTTTTTTCTAAGAAAAGCTGCCTGCAATGGTGGCTGGAAATTAGCTCTTATCCTTCTTTCCACTCATGCACAAGCCCAGAATTTTCCACCTTTGTAAATTAGGACAGTAATCACTGGAGCAATCCTGCAATCCACCTTCCTTCTCAGTTAGAGCTGCCTTACAAGAGACCACACAGTGTGTGACACACTGCAGAGCCATTGCCATGAGCATCAGATCCTGTTTCACCCCTGCCACAGCAATGGTCCATTTGTAGTCCAGAAGCAAGACCTCTGTGGAACTAGAACCATGCCATTTCTCCTCTGACTGTTCAAGATGTCTTCTGCCTTTGCAGGTACTGGGAAAGATTTTAGGTAGGTAAATATCCTTAAATACATGAAAAGGCAGGAAAATCAGAAATACTTGCTTCAAGTGAGCTTAAACTAAGTATCTTTTGAGAAAGCCTTTTCTACTCAGTAGTAATAAAATTAAACAGAGAAGTGGCATTCCTGAAATACAACCAGTGACCCTTACCTCCTGTGGGGTTTTTGCTACTTGCCTAGCTCCCACTTCACAAAAGTTGTGTTCCTACTCATCAACATCAGTGCTAATTACATTTATCCTCTTTTGGCATTCTTTAGTCCATTAGAAAATGTATTTTTAATTCCTCCACAGTCTACACAAAATTTATATTTTTGTCACAGGTTTTACTTTTATGCTTTTATGACTAGAAAAATCTCTCTTCTATGTAGGATAATTGTTCTTCAGTTCCAAGAAATTTCCCTACATTTGCCCTTAAAGAAATCTTTTGGTTCTCTGTTTCCTACCTTTCTTGTGACTTTTTAAGGCTATATGGGATACATTATCAGTGTTACTAAGGTGCTTAATTTCCAGTTGATTTCAAAGGGCATGCAGTACTACAAATAAGTATTTTTGGGAAAAGGCCTTTTGTGCCTTGTAAAGCTGTTGCACGACCCCTCTACATTTTGGAGAAGTGAAATCTTCCATCACAACAGAGGAACCTAAGGAACTTCACAGCGACTGCAATTTTACAGGGGTGCTCACTGTGTGAGCAACCAGACTTCTTTGGTTACTGTATTTATCAGCCTGGCTCCCACAGTCCTATTCCTACACCTGTGTCCTACCTCTGTGACACACTCTTTTTCCCATGCTGGCAAAAAATAATGTAAAAGGGACATCTACAATACTTTTATGTGATCAGAATCTTTTAACCAGGTCAAGGTATATAACAGCCTTGCACTTAGCTAAAGCATCTCTTCACCTTTGCCTTCTCTACTGTTGGCTGGAGTATAATAGAGCACTGTGAAGAAGCCTGGTAATAGTGGCCATTAAGTTAAGCCTACTTCTTTTGATTGAAGAAGTCTCTTGATAGAACAGAGAGGCCTAGAACCCACCTTATTTATGTATATTGATAGATTTTGTCATTAGGAAATCACAAAAGTCTAAGAAGAACAAAGCTTCTCTTTAACATGCCTACAGCCTTGTCCTGTGGACCACTTGCCCACTTTTGAGCTGGTGTGCTAGGCATGCATTCCTAGCCTTGAAAGGTATTAGCAGTCACCTCAGGCATCTTGTAGCCTGTTCAGTTACATTCCTAGCAAGAAGGGAAGCTATTCTCATCCCAGCTGTGATCCCATTTAACCCTTGCATGGGATAATAATGAAATTTTCTGTCTTTACCATTAATTTATGTTCCCTGTTTTTCCTAGGGTGTCTTGTCTGAAGGACCTGCTTATTTCTACTGTTAAGAGAAGCTGGTACTTTCAGTAAATTCACCTCAGGACTAGCTGCTGGACATCATTCCATTACCATGATGACATTGGTGATTGCACTGCCTAGAAGTATGACCATATAGTTGCTCCATTATTGGAGCAACCTATGTAATGAAAACACTTCATCCTCCCAGGGGCTCTTAAACTGAAAGTGCCTGAAGCTGTCTCATCAGTTGAAAATGTCTCTAACAAATTCATAATTTAATTTGCAAGGTGAATGCATCCTTGTTAATTCATTAATTTTTTGGTAGAACTCTAGATTCCAAGAAAAATGCCTCAAGAACTTAGAGCAGCTGCAATGCAAGGACAATTTCTTATACGAAAAAGACTTCCAGAAACCTTTGGATGCTTACAGAATTCTATAGAAGCAGATCTATACGTCTTTAATTACCTTGGTGCTCATTGCTTCTCTAAGCCTGTCTGTAACCCAATTATTTTGCTCCCTTTCCCAGTCTAAGCAGGAATGCCTCTTCCCTCCTGTTTTGCCTTTTCTCTTTCATTTTTCCCCCCCTCACTATTGACTTTCTTATTCTTGTCTCCTCAAAGAGCTCAGAAAGTAGCTTGACTATCAGTTGGCCGCTTGGGCAGTTTCATTGCTGCAGGAAATGAATTTGAGCTGGTTTGGATCTAGGATTTGCTTCCCACAAAAGCATTCTAGCCACTACAAAGCATGGTGTTTGCTTGTGTCAACCAGGTTGTCTTTTCCACAGAGATGACCTGGATGTCAAGAGGGCAGAGGATTGGTCTCTTGCAGCACTGGGCAACGTTGCTTCCCAACAAGTGCAGCCTAGCCCCTAGATCTGTAGGAAAAGTGGATTTTTTTGCTGGTTGCCTGACGGTGTGGCCTGTGCAACATTGTGGCATCTCCTAGGTGTCCTCTCAAGAAACTGAGGCTCTAAAATCTGTCTTGTGTTTTCTGCTCCTAGCATGGGGCATTTTGAAGTGAAGAATAGTCAAGAGGCACCACATGGAAGCCTACATGTGAACTTGGTTCTAAGAGCTGGATGAAAGGCATCCTTTATCCAGCAGATGATTTTTTTTCCTTTGCTGTTTGAATGTAAGGACTGATAATAACAGTGCATCCCTTAACAAGGTTTGGTATTTCTAAATGTCATCTCTTCTGGTTTCATGTGCATTCATTGGTTGTTCTAACATCTTAATTAAAAGTGTAACTCTAACAATGAACTTATTTTCAGCCTGCTTCTCTGAGTGGTGCATTGTATCAAAGGACAGGCAATTCAGAAAGCGGTTAGCTGTGGATCAACAGTGACACAGAGCACTTGTGTAGTCGCTGGGGGTCAGTCAGTACATTTCTTTCACACTGGTGCTAGTCAATCACTTTTGTTTTCCAGATTAATTATGTGGCCTTTCATTAAAAAACGAGGCACTCTGGTTTCTTGCCATTTTCATTTCACTTGTGTCTTTGCCTGCATGAATTTTACACCAGGGCCTTATCTATGTTGTGCTTTTCCTCTTTTTTAGGCAAGAAAGTGGAAAGAGTTAAAATAATCCGAAAACTTAAGGGGGGAAAGGGGGATAGTTCATCCTTTCTGTATATTGATAAAGTAAGATAATATAAATTCCTCTTGCAGAGGTGAATATTTCACCGTGCTAATGTTATTGTCTCCTTTCTCTTCATGTTCTATAGTTTTCTGTAAAAGCTGAAGCAGTGACTATATTCAACACCTGCATCTTTAACAGCTACTGCAGTATAATTACCTTTCTTGAATATTCTATAGAATTGTCAAACAGCAATTTTCTTTTTCAAGACAAGCTTTTGAACAATGCCATTTACAGAGCTTAACTTCTCTTATGTTGAAAATCTAATTATAAGTATCCAAAATTTACTGCAAGTTTGCTGTTTTATAATTCAGTCTACATAAAATTGCTAAAACACAGCATCTTTAACATTTATTCTGGAGCTGAATCAGCACACTCTTTATTGGACACTTTTTCAGTCTTAAATGTAATTGACTCTGTAACAATATTTTTTGATTTTCCTATTGTATTTATCTTAAATTTCTATACAGAGGTACAGAGCAAGAGGAGAGGCTATTGATAGAGATGCCTAATGTTCTTTTACTGTTTTTTTCATTCAGTGAATATTTATTTTGTGTTGGAAGAAGAATAGCTCAGCATTTCACTGAGAGAATCTAGGAAAAACACTCTGGCATGTTTTATTCTGTTTGGTGTATTATTCACTGGATACTTAATGCTGATGTTGATTGATTAGATCAGACTGTAGATAATTAGCCAGGAAATCTTAGAGCAAATCGTGGTTTGAATTGTGTAACATACCATCATCCTAGTCAGGTTACTTTTGTAGTCTTTGTGATACAAACATCGATAGACAACCATCTCGACTATCTCAAGCAGCACAACTTCAGTATTCTGTTAGGAAGGTGACATCAGAATAGAAAATTAACATAACAGTGTATTATTTCTTACTGGTGCAAGCTATAAATTAATGTTATGAAATGTTATGAGCGTATCTGCAAAACTACCTCTTACAAAAATTAAAGAGTATCGTTATAATCTTCCAATTGTCACTCTGGGAATTCCTGTGTTGTCACACGTTATTTTCAGTGTATGGTAAGCTACATTTTCCTTCTCAGCCGCTCTTCCGGATTTCAGTCCTCATTGCCAATTTCTGTCCAAGGTTTCTGGAAATCTTTTGTGTCCTTTTTCTAAACACGTCCTATTCTTAAAAAAATAATCCCTCAGCTATTCACTCTGCAGCTTACAGTGAAACCTTCTTCAGTTTTTCTTTTCAAATACCATAATATATGAATGCATATAATAAGCAAGGTGAAAAATAATTTTAAAGACTATTACACATCCTGCTGATATCAATGTAATATGAGACAATTGCTCTGTTTATTATTCTCTTTTACTTTTTGCGGGTAAGTGTAAAAATAAACCTTTAATATTTTAGTCTTATTAGTTTCATTCCTTTTAATTTTGGTTTGGTTTAAAGATCTTAAGTATGCAAACACCATCCCAAATTCTTAAGGCTTTTGAACATATCCCCTTCTTGTTGCATTGTATTATGTCCAGTTTAACTCGTCTCTGCCTCTTCCAGGAATGAAAAAAATTCTTTCTGGAGAAGAATATAAATGTGTGTAAAATAGCATGCTTCTGTTAAAATGTGAATTTCTGGGTTCACTACTGGGAATATATTACATCAAATAAATCCAATTTTACAACAACTATCTTAAATGGTTTCTTTGAAGTGGTCCATTTTGAGTAACATGTGTATATGTGCTGGCTGTAAAAATATATATTTGGAATCTATTTCTTAGGAGAACATTAAATTTTAAAGCAAGTTCAAAACAAAGAAGTAACACTGTTTTCCACAGCAACAGTTTAAATTTTTATGTGGTTTATCTCATAAGACCTTCCATGGATTAAAGAGTAAGAACAAGTTTTCTCCATTACAAAATTCTCATTTAATCCTTATCCACACTTAGTTTATCAAATTAAATTGGACAAGATTGATGCAGGGGCTTTTTAAGCCGGACATCATGTGTAAAATCGCTAGACAACAGATTTTAAAGGGTGCCCACCATGACTTGTCACATCATCTTTCCTCAGCCTCAGCTGCCCTTGCATAGTCTTATGCAGGGTCAGGATTCTTCTTGGTGTTACACTATGGACCACTGCAGAGAAACAGAGCTGCGACACAGTCTCCAGCAGAGTTACTTATTACATCCTCAGCCCCCTTCACCTGCCCCAGCCATTCAAAATAACATCACACCATAAAATATTCATGAACAGCCCAGTGCTCCGTCGAGGGCCTCGCTTCTGCAGGTGGCTGTTACATCAGTAATTGCCCGATACTTCCCTCCACAGCGTAAAATTGTTTTCATTATGTGTCATGCACACAGAGCCAAGCAAATCCCTCTTGAGTGGTTTCCCAAGGGCTAGAGGGAGGTGGTACTTAACTTAAACAGGCGCTTTTGGCTTAGATTAAAAAAAAAGAGAGAAAGAAAAAGCCGGTGAAAGCTCATCATTAACTCTACTTCTAACTGCAACAAAAAGCAGAAGCTCATGCAAAACTCTCATAAAGATTATCCTAAATGTCTCAGTTACTAGGAAGAGCTTTAGTGGCTTTAGCTGTTCTTATGATACTTAAAGCTGCTTCAGCCAGAGAAGAGAATAACTTTCCACCTGACTGAAGTTCCCATGGTTTGCAGTGCAAGGCGATAAGCAGGTTTCAGCAATAAACTCCTGCATTGTGAGACAATAATGCACAGTCAGGTCCCCCCATTTTGATTCAAGGGTGTCTTTTTCTTTCCCCCCTGTGGTGGACTAATCACAGCTCCACTTTGTTTAATTGCAGCAAAGAGAGAAATGTGTTTAAGAAGTCATTCTGGCCCTCTTTAAATGAATGCTCAAGTTCTTCAAAGACAACAAACAGGATGCATAATAAATAAGATTTAATTTTCAGATCAAAATAGGCAGAGTTAAAGATTTTATTGACTGATGTGGGAGAGAGAGATGCTTCTGAAAAGGGGGAGGAAAAAAAAAGGAAGCAACAAGTGGGATTAAAGTCTTGGGTTTTATGCAGCACAAGCTGGTTTTGCATGGTGGGAGGATCAGTACAGGAATAAAATCTTTCCAGAATTAGCGGTCAGTAGCCTGCCGGGCACTTTGCTTCTGATAAAAATGCTTGTAAAACTATGTCAACCCCTTGATAATTGACACAGATGCACCCACTATGGTTTTCAAACTAAGACCTAGAAAACCTTGGGCGCGATGTATTGTAAATTATGGCTCGGGGTCATGAACTCCAGAGTGGTTGTTGGGGGGGAGAGGGTGGGACAGAAAACTGTTTATCAATCAAAAGTTTTCTTTCCGAGTCTGACATAACTAAGCTGCAGCCCAAGTGATAGGGAGAGAAACCTCTTAATTCATTATTTTTAAAACTATGTTGTTCTTTTTCTGTTGTCCTTCCACTCTGAGATTATGATCACTCCTTAAAGGCAGGCATACATATACCTGTAGAAATTAAGTAGAATTGTCATGAATTAATCATGACAAATTTCTCAAGTTATCTTCCTCTTGAAAAAAAATAATTTAAAAATCACAATTTATTGAGTATTCTCTGTGAAACATTTAGTATATTTTTTCTTCATATAAGCATATAAATGTTCTTCAGGATATTTACTAAGGTCTCATATAGGAAGGAGCACATACTACCTAATTTGATATACACCAGGTAATAGTTTTATCATCTATCTATACTCCACATTTTGTGGAATTAGTCTTCCAGGCTGATTTTGAATTCTATCAAAAGACAGACAGATATATTTTTCCTTAACTTCTGGTGGTAAACTACTATGGCCATGGTTTGGTGCTCTTTCATTGCTAAAATTCACAGTTGCTAGTGACCATGAGCTGTGAGGTCTCATAATTTTGAGCAGGGACTCGGTGTGCATGAAATGACCCTCGGGAGCATCTGCTGTGGGCTTTTTCTCCCCCTGTGTTAAATCGGATATGTGAGGTTATCTGGCATACTGAAAAGCTATGCTCAGAAAGAATTTTTTTTTTTTATAATGAATGATGGAGTTCTTTTTGCTTCTGGCAACTATAGGCCTTTTCTGAATACAGCAAATGACTGTTTCAAAATGAAAACCACTATGTGTTTGAATGTAGTATTATGCCTAGTTGCTTTTTGAGTGAAAGGCGGCTTTAAAAAGTTAGGTATATCATTGCCAAAAAGGGCTACATAGTATTGTCAGCATTTTGAGAAGGAATAGGTCCTTTTTTTCCTGAAACTCCATTCTGGACAGCTGTTAGTGACTTACCAAACTTTTCATATGGATATGTATGTTAATGACAGGCAATGAACTGGAGATGAAGAGACCCAAACACAGACCGATCTCTTCAGTGCACATCAAAAGCCTTTACAAAAGGAGCAGTAAAAGAGGCAGTGATGGTGGAGCCTTCACTTTTGTACACTGAATTAGTTCTGCAAGCAATGAAACTGATCTTTTCTCCTTGCCAGAAAAGTCTGGTGATTTTTGTGAGTGCTCATTAGCACAAGAGGCATTTGTGAAGATAATTGACTGACGCTGATACTGCTGGCTGTCACAACAGTGCCAGCAGTGTATGTGCGTTTTTAATAGTTGTATTTTTCCCCCTTTCTTAGATATAATGCTTTCTGAAAGATACTGGCTCTCTAAAGGTCGATGCAAAGCAGGGAGTTTAAAGAACCCCTGCTCAGGGAATCTTTCTGCCTAGCCTGCTATCTCTCTGCCTGCAGGGTACATTGGATGGGTAAAGGGGGCTATGGGGGCAGAGATGATATGAATTTGGACAGCTAAGAGCCCCATAGCTTTCCCACATGGGGAAATATTTGAGTGTCACCTTATAGGAAAATGTTGCTGGCCAAAATAATGGCAGAAAAATTGAAGACGTCAGATTCACAATCAGGAGGAAACAACCGATGCAATGTTGGACTTTAGGCAGACAAAGAGAGGGGAAAACACGTTGGTTGTTTGAGTGTGTGCTTAGCAGTGAGCCTTGTGCAGTGCAGTCTGAGCACAGAACCCAACCATACACACAATCAGTGTGCTGAAAAACACATGTCTCCTGTACTGTCAGATGCATTCCAGAAATCTCCAATTTCAGAATTGATCAGAGCCTGAGACTCTTTTTAACTGAGGTTTTTCAGCAGGGGTAAACTGTTGAATGACTGCTAACATCTCTCAGCTTCAGCAGTATAACTTCATGGCATTAAGACAGTGTAAAGAGAAACTGAATTTGGCCTGTTACTTCGTGTGTGTTCAGAATGAATTATGATCAGCAGTGCAAGCACATATTTTTATTTGGTGCTCCTGATGACAAAAAAAAACAAACAAAAGAAACAAACAACACCAACCAACCAACCAAACCCCCAAAAAACCCACTAAAAAAAGAAAAAGAAAGTAAAAAAAAATAAATTCTTGCCTGGTAATTCAGTTACTAGAAAGTTCGGAATTGATAAAATTAACTCAGGGAACTGGTGTTTTCAGATTCTAAAATTTTTTGAAAGGAGCACTTGAATTTTTCAAATCAGTCTTGTTAAGTATTTTGAAAATATAAACTTCATGGACTTTGATTTGAAACATTAGCTACTTTAAGACTTTAAAGATCAATGTCCCCAAATGAAAAGTCAAAATCAAAGTAAAATGTTTTGGATTTCTTAACACAGAGCATTGCATTCCAATGTACTTTAATTCTTTATAATATTTTTTTAACATTAGAAAATTTGTAGCTTTCAGTTTATGATGGGAAACTTGTTTGAAATCCAAAATTCTCACAAGACAGGACAATTGCTGCCCACAATTAGAAACAGCTCCCAGGAGATATTGATGTCAGAAGAAACTGAAAATAAAAAGATAGTTACTAGAAGTGCATTACTTTTAGCATATAACTCTGTGTTAACGTTTAGCACAAACCAGAAAATTTAAGATCTGATTTATGAGAAAATTAAATCCCCTGTTTGTCATATTGAACTTTTATTCAATTTGATTTTCTAAATAGATTTCACTTTAACATTTCTCTAGAATACAAAATCTGGATATTTTGGAATAGAGATCTGAAGAGTAAAGCAGTTGACCAAGAAGTTTTTAGAAAGGAATCTCAACTGTGAGTTCATGACCTGAAATAAATGTTGCATTATACCGTCACCATTTTAGCAAGTAAGATTATGCTACAAAAGACTGTAATCTATATATTCATTAAAGTCTATCAAGAACATGAGTGAGTGAGTGTGTATGTGTGTGTGTGTGTGCGTTTGTGAAGTACTCTCTGTGGTTTGCCATATGGTTTTATTGACACATTAAGGAATGCTGCATTGTTTATGACTAGAAAGAACTATGGTAGATCTTTTTTAGATAGCACCTAATATGCCTGCATCTCTTGATCTGTTGTGCAAAATGGAATTATTTATTAGACGCTAACATGATGAAGGATATTTAAGGCATCTCTCAAATCAGTTAGTCTCTAGTTATGACTTCTGCACTCAGAAATGAAACTTAAAGCTTGTTTTAAGTCTATTTTAAACCTTCCGTAAGGGAAGTGAGCTACTTATTTCATAATGAGCAATGGTAAAAACTACAATTTTATCTCCACACCTTCTCCAAGTAGGAGCTGCTTATTGTGTGGGGATATTTCTTATTGAGCTGTTTGAAAACATCTGTCTGTAAACCTATGTTAGTACCAACTACTGATTCACAAGTATCCAGGACATTATCATCAGTCTCCTGAGGATGTCAGGAGTGAAGAGTTGCATGCACAGATTTGAAAGATGGCTCTCTAAAAGTGACAAATAGCAAAAAGTATGCAGAGATTTTAGGCAAGATTGTTAAGGATGAGGGTGTCAGTGCAGCAGTTTGAGATCTATAGTAAATTCAAATGATGTCTCTATAGATGGTGTATGGGCATTACCTTTTAAGAAGGGATTTAAATATGGTTATTTTTAGAAGCATTTTAAAAGAAATAACAGTTGCAACAAGTTAGCACAGAGCACATCCACGCTCTCTGAACTGATGTAGTAGATGAGGGCTGAATTTCTGCTCAAAAGATGAGGTTAATAATGCATGTCACAGCTAGAAATTTTATCTATGACATTATCTTAGTGTTTAGAAAATATTTCGTAGCACATTTCAATGACATTTTATATCATAAAGCAATACTATGAAGGCAAAAGCTCCCAGATCTGGACACTACTCAAAGGATACTTTACCAGGAGTTGTGTCTTGCTAGAAATTTTTTACTTAAAACACAGGAACTAAGCCAGTAGTATGTGAAAAACAGCCTTCTGATTTTTCACTTAGTATGCTTAGACATGCAAAAGACTTCCTGATAGAAAACAGCGTGGAGAGAATTTTGGGTTCTATGCAATTCTTTTTAAACAGTCTCTCTATTTTCCTCAGCATCAACTGACATTTAATGTCATCTTTCTAAGCCTCATGACTGAAAATCCATTAACATCCTCTGTTAAAATAAAAAAGCACAGCACAATTTGAGTTCACATTTCTCCTGAAAATTTGACATGTCAGCATTTCATAAAACATTATTTTCTTGAATTGTTATAT
This sequence comes from Sterrhoptilus dennistouni, assembly GCA_013397095.1. Taxonomy (NCBI): domain Eukaryota; kingdom Metazoa; phylum Chordata; class Aves; order Passeriformes; family Zosteropidae; genus Sterrhoptilus; species Sterrhoptilus dennistouni. The sequence goes on from VWZU01019068.1 coordinate 101,706, forward strand.
TTAAGGAAATGCTACGCTCCAAATAGCAGTCAGTAAAACAGCCGGGGAAAGGTTGGCAGGATTTGTAAGAATTCAGTCAGCCAATTCAATAACTACAGGAATACCCCTGTTGTAAAAGTAGCCAAGGCTTTCCTCTTCTTTCTGCTTCTATCTGAGGAATCACAGTCAGGGAGTTTTCTAACACTGTAATTACAGATTCCTGAAGTGACCAACCCTTCCACCCCTCCTCATAAAATGTGCCTACTGCCACCTCAACAACACAGCCAGAAGTTAGGCAGACTTTAAATTTCATGACTCCTCCCTCACTTCTAGCCCATGCATCAATCATCCTAAGCTGTCATTGATCTGGTGGCAGCACATATCACTGTAATTTTTATTTGCCCTTGGACAGAGCACTCAAATCAAGTGCTTCCTTCAATGCGTTAGCTTCCAGTATCCATTGATGATCTTGGTGTATCTTCTAAGGAAAAACTCACCCATCCCATAACCATGCTCTCATAGAGTACTGCAGCACACAGCTGGGAAATACCCATCACCCAAACTGCTCATTCGAAGTATGCCCGAGTGATTCCTGTTCTTTTGAGCAGTGAGCTGGACAGTCAGCCTTTTCCTCCTTTGCCACTCCTGCTGCAGAACAGTGACAGTAACCTGGGCTGTAATCAAAACACTTTGCTGGCATGAGGTGAAACATCAGGGGGAGGCAGCTGCAGGCAGACCTCAGAAGGGTGACGAGTCAGGTAGCAAACAGCTGGGCATTCACCTGCTGCAGAGTAACAACTTCCTGTGTAGAGTTGAATTTCAGAGTACAGAAGGAAATAAAAATCAAAGTCTGAACCTCTGAAGCATAAAGTCATTTGGATCTGGAATTATGTAGTTGGGGAAATTCATACCTCAGAGCTGGAATTCCAAGTTAATTGAAGATTGATATGTATTAAGCATTATCCTGACAAAGTAAGAACATGCAAAAAGTAAAGTCTAAGATTCTGACACACAGATTTTTCCTTGGGTTTTCTACAGTTGCATTCCAGATTATATAATTTTCATGAAAGATGTAGCATAAAATATTGGTAAGCTATTTCAAAGGGATCTTATTTTATTATTTGAATAAAATACCAAAGCAATATTCTGTGCTATTTGCAGCACGTGAAGTGAAGATGAAGATGATGTGCACTATTTGGTAATATCATTACCTTACTGGGTATTTCTAGAGTAATGGTCCTCCCTTAGGGATGTGATATATTGGTATTAAGGACCTGGAAGCGGGACACTTCTTCTGCAAGTGAAGCCTTCCAAGACATATTCCCTGTGTGAGATACTACAGCCACAAGCAGGTCCATCATTGTTTTTTGAATACTGATGAAGTGAACTCCAGTTTCTTGGACAGGAAGTTAATTTCATTATAAAATATCCATTATGAGAATGAAAAAAACAAGCTTTATCTTTGCAAATACTGGGTGGCAGCTTTATTTCAGATTAATTGCTAATGGGTCAGCTCAAGACAGATACTTGGCAGTCAGAATCACCAATACTAGAAGGTCCAGTCAATTATTTTCTTTTAAACAGGGTTATAGAATCTTCTGGTCCTCTTTTGATAGAACCTTCTGGTCTGGCCCATCTGAAACATGATCCATATTACAAATGAGATTTACCCTTAAAGAGAAATCTTGGGGCTCAGTAAGACAACCTGTTTAACCAAGAAGAGATACAGGACACACAAATAGACACTGGAAGACCCTGAGAGAAGTTGATGCAGGAAGATTATAGACACATAGCTGGCATCTGAGTGTGAACCTAGTCGAGGAACGTAGTTTATTTCAAACAGCATAAAAAATTTCTTGTATGGCACCAAAACATCCCCTGAAGGTCTGACATATATACATAGACACTGTCTCACTCCACTTAATGAATTAATATGGTAAGAAAAATGTTTGGATAGGAATAGCCACAAGTAGATGACTCCTGATGTAAAATTGGTTTTGTGTATATTCTGGCATGCCTTGGTGAAAGCTGTTTGGAGGCCTATAACTACCACCAGATCCCCTTAATGTGCAACATATTCTATGTTTTTACTATTTTCAAAATTAGCCAAGAGGCCTGTGTTTGTTTCAATGAATGTCTTTCTTTTCATGAAATATTTCACAAATACCATTTATTGCTATGTGCTTGATTCTTTCCAGGGTTTCAAGACTATGATTTAATATCTTAGATTGTCTAAACAAAGCCCTACTTAAAATTTGCTCAGGTTTGCTGAGAAACCCAGAAACCCTGTAATTATAGGGAGAATTTGAAGGAGAAAGCAGTTTCATTAACACCAGAAACTACTGTTTATGCCCATGAACTGTGTAAAACTGCAGTTTCAGAAATCCTGTTGAAATAATCCTTTAGTATACTCAGTAAGCCAAAACAGTAAAGAAGCAGTACTTCCATGTGACCTCAAGGACTGGACCCATTGCTTTTACATGTGATTTTGTCCAATCCCATATTAGTTGATTTTCAATGCCTGAAGTGCAGCCGATGCAGCACACCCTCCTCATTGCTGTCATCTCCTTCAGCAAAGGAGCAGGGATGTCAGAGCTCCTGCTGACGCCATGAGATGTCAGTGGGGGTTCAACCTGTGGATGCAGGGCTGTGCATGGCCTTCAGTTTGTATTTGTCTAACCCATGGTTTTCCTTCTAATAGGGATATAAACTTACCTATCTAACTGCAAATGTACCTTCTTTGGCACTGGACTTTCTTCTTGCCAAGTACAGTAATTAAGGGTATGCTTTGTCTAGTATGCTGTGTGGGGTTTTTATAGTGCCTTTGAAGGGTGCCAAATTAGCAGTCATAGGGCTTTGGGTCCTCTCTTAACCCACAGAGCCATTTCAGCCATTTGGGTTCTGAGCAAGCATTATTTGCACATATTTAACTTCAATGAGGCCAGTATCCGTGCATGGCAGCTAATGTTGGAGAGAAACAATGAGCTGAATTCTCTGCTGTTTGTTTATTTGTGTTTGTGTTCATATTGAAGATGAGGAAAGTGCAACTTCATTAAATTAAATTAAGTTTTATAACAATCAAATGATTTAGGTAATAAAGGGGGGCAAAGAAAGAAAATGTTCCATTTTAATAGCTATAACCTGTAAGCAGTGCTTTATCTTGCTGCTGCTGTTGTAAGGACTAGTAATTGCAGCCGTCTAGACACAGGAACAGATGCAAAGTAGAGCTTTATTATATCAGACATTTGCCCTGCTACGATACAGTCTAATTGCCCAGAAAATATATTTCTACATGAATTATTTCTAATTTGATTTGAACTAGACCAACTGTTGTATTGTGCTGAACTTTATCAGGTGATAAAATGGAGCGCTACATTTCAAAACAGTTTCTCTTATCAATCTTTTTAGAGAAAAAGATTAATTAATTGAAACTTAAAGTGGCATGTGGATTTCTACAATAAATAAAATAGTTTTCTTTCTTGCTAGTCACATTTTTTTATTTCATTCACCTGTGTGGTTCAAAAAGAAAAGCAACATTAATACTAATTTGCAATTTAGGATGTAATAGCTACTATTGCTGCATTAAAATATTTTAAAGTGCAAGTTTAAATTCTGATCAGTGATGATGTCATTGTGAGAGATGTAAGGACTTCAGTTTGATTAGCTGAAAATGTTGATAATTTTTTTAAAAAGGGAGTTTTCCTCCCATTTTTTTTTCTTTTTGAGAGTATTAGCAGAAAATCCTGAATTTTATAATAAAACCTGATAAACATTTTGTGTATTTCAAGACAGTCTGAATCATCAGTCTACTGAAAATGTTCGGATCCTCGGGTCCATGGTTTTAAAAATATTAGCTATTGTTGCTATGCATTTCTGTTCATTTGCTGCTGATATTTGTCCATTTGTTCCTATTTCTTTTCACATTTTAAGAAGTATTTAGGAAATGCAGGGGAAGCTCTCAACGGCTTTTGCATAAAATGATAATAGTAACTTGCTTCCTCCTTCTTCCCATCCCCCCAAAATAGAGCATACTACTGAAATTATTTAAATTGACTGAGCCTTTTAAGCAAGTAAACACATTTTAACTAGTTTTTTTTCCCAATCCTTCCATTCATGCCTACTATAGAAATTAGCCTTCACTCTTCCTTCACTTACACATGGATACACACACTTGCATGGACACAAGAAAAATTTCTTTTCTCCTGTCAGCATTCCTACCCAACAATAGTTAGATTAGTGGAAATGAGGGCCTCCGCAGAGAAAGGACATTCAGCCACAGAAGGCTCCCTGCAGGAACAGCTGGTAGGGGTTAATGGCTGCTGAACCTCACAGCCAGGGCCCATTCTCTATTGTGTGTTCAACTCCTGGGAAGGAGGGAGACTTGTGACAGCTTCTGGGGTGCATGGGATCAGAGGTACAGCAGCTAGGTCAGAGAGGTAGTGTTCGGGGGGAAAAGGCTAGCCGGGAATTGCAATAAAAATGAACTCTGCGGCGGGGACAGCCGAGCCTTGAAATCTGCAAAAATTGGGCGCAAATTGCCACGGGGAAACAGTAAAGGATTATTCAGTAACGTGGCTTCTAACCTTTTAACAACTGCGATATGAATTAAAAGAACAATTGGAGGGAGATGGGGGATGAATTATTCATATCTGAAAGTGGATGAAATCCAAGTCCGAGCTAAACATGCGCCGCTAATGTATGTTCTTTACGTCTGTGCTCCAACCCCTCCGCGCCCGGCTCTCCGGATGGCGCTGCCAGCCCCGCGCCCGCGGCACCCGCACCCGGCCGGGAGCGAGCACCCGCTGTCCGGCACCTTCACTTTAAATACAGAGTGATTAATAAGTACATGTTTCCCCTCAAGGTAGGTGTGTTTGCCGCACCACCGCAGCTGGCGGGTGAAGGAGCCCTCCTGAGAGGGCTGGCAGGGGCTGTGCTGGGAGGTCAGCTTGGGACTGGGCTGCTCTGCTGCCTGTGCCCGCACACACCGGGAAAAACCTTCCCACTGTCAGAAAAGTTGGGAAGAAACGCCTTGACGGGCTGAAACAATCACCTCTGGGGAAACACCAGGACGTTTCTGTCACCCCTGCCCCTCCTTGCTTTGGAATAATTTGGCAGGATGCTGTGGTTTTAAAGGGACCTTAGAGGGAGCTGTATTTCCCTTCTGACAGAGGATTCCTCTGCATACAGTGTCTGAAAAGTTTCAAAATGAAACCAAGTAGCATAAAATTGTAAAAAAATATTAGGTTGACCAATTCTGTGTGAAGAACTCCTCTCCTTTCACCTATTGTGGCAGCAACCTTTCTAATTTTTTTTCTGCGCTTTTGGTGTGGGAATTGCTTTCACTCAGTAACATTAAATATTGGGAGTTGCTAGGAATGTTATACTTTTAAGTTATAGCTTAAGTAAAAGAATAGCAAGTTTGCTGGTAATGCAGCTCTTTTGCTCCAAATCTACTGATTCCCTGTTCCCATTATGCTTCTAGATGAGATATGTAGGTCTTGGGAGACATCAGCACATATTTTACCTAGTGCAGTTTGGGTGAAAAAAGTTCAGCTGTAATTATTCCTTAGTTTTGTTTGTTTAATCTCGAACTTTTTAAGCCATAAAAATTATTTTGTCTTATGGTTAGGTTTTCTTTTTTTCTCTATGTGAGTTTTTCTGGAGAAAAAAAGGAGAGCAAGGGAAAAACACTGTTCCATTGAAATCCTCACCTGCAGCAGAAGCATGAAAGATACTGTCAGTGAGCTCCCAGTGAGTCCTTTGTAAGCAATACAGATGCAATACACTCATTAAAGTTCTTTTATTTGGATTGTAATGGCTCAATGGAAGCGTATGAGCCAGAGCCTGAGGGCTTTTAAGAATATTTAAGATTCACTGAAGTGTGTCATGCCTTAGTACACCTTGACACAGTACTGCAGACCCCAGAATGAGGATTGACAAGTACAGGTAAAAACAACAACAGAGACATAACAGAACAATAACAGAAATGCCTCCCTGAAGTACTGACACTGACAGCTTGATAGAATAAGCAAAAATATCACCAAAATGACTTGCAAGAATAAATGAGGCTTCCAAACACTCATGAGAGATTGTGCTCAGAACATTTATCCTGCTTTACATTGTGGGTACTGAAACACTGAGTGTAAGTGACTTCCCCAGAGGCAGGCAGCAAAGCAAGAGCACCTGCCACCACAACCCTTAGTCATGCTTTCTGCTGGGCTCGGCAGGTGTCCCTCAAGCACAAAACCCCTTCTCTGCACATTCTGGTGTGTCCTCTGCCCAAATGAAGGCCCCAAGTCTACAAACAGCTCTGTGCATGAACAGATTTCATCATGTACCCAAGTGCCGTTTTTGGTCCTGGCTCCCAAAAGTCAATATCCACATTTAGAGAATGTGCTCATCTTCATGCTAAAGGTCTTTACTTGGACTGGTTGAAACATAGGTCTGCACTGAAATGTCCATGCTCTGGATGCCTGAATTCTTTGAAAACAGTGAGAATGGATGATAAATCTGGAAAGAAAAATAGGCAAGTAGGCTCACCTGGGTTAAGACTTCTGAATGCATGATTTCAGTTCATAGACAATTTCTCGCACTAGGTATAAACGTCCAAAAGCATGACTGGCTCAACATAAATACAACTTAGAATAGCAGAGTTAGCAGGAGTGTTTCTAATATGTTGCATTCAAATTCCCGTTTGTTTTAATAAATAAGAAAGTAAGAATAAGGGAGTTTGTTGACCTCTTGGCTATTCATATTGTCAGAATAAAGATGAAAGGGGTATGAAATTAAGAACTCAGGAGGGATTCACTGTGATGACAGACTTTCACACTAAGGGTTTGGTACATTTGATAAACTTAATCTCAAAGTGCAGCAACTGATTCCAGTAATTTGTTGACACATTATTTTAAGATACAGATAAATCAGTTTTGTGAAACAAATTTAAGAGAGGATGCTGTTTACAAAACCATGATGCTATTTCTAAAGCTGCCAGTTCAAACATTATGTGTGATATGCTCTGCAGGATGTGCTATTGAAAGGGTTAAGCTTTTCTGACTTTCAGATACAATGAAATTATGACAGGAAGAAAATTGTGCCATTTTAGCATGAAAATGCTTGTACAAATACTGTCGTTCCTTCCTTCTTACTTTCTTTATAATGCCTCAACGATAGCTAAGATGACAGACATTTGACAGGTATCTGTAAGCATACAACCCAGGCAGCTCATTAAAGTTTTTCTTTCTATGCATCAGCTTTCACAAAGGCAAAAACCCATTAGCATTGACTATTTTGCAGATTAGAAGAATTAAGGGCTTCAAACGTTGGCTTATACCAAGCAATGTCATTTGTGAAGTGATGTTTGCTTTATTATTTCCCTTTCTCTCCCTCTGAAACCAGACTGACATGACTTTAGCTCAACGTAGGGCGTAATGTGCAAACCAAAGGACTGGCTCACCGATGAAAAGAAACACATTCCCTTTTATACATGACTGGAATGGCAAAAAGGGGAGACTTTACATGTACTATTTAGGCTCATTAGAGTACTGATTATGATAGTTCTCCGGTGTAATCTTTAATCGACTTTGACACTAGATTTGCCCCGTTACAAATCCTGTCATGCAAATTAAGTCATTTGTGTTGTTTGATATGGAAAGATCTGCTATGAAATGAAAGATTAGTTCACAGATGAGGCACCAGAGACTGCTGCCCTTGTGCACCATGCAACTGATTACAAGGATGAGAGCATCCATTTTTATACTGCTGTTAACATTTAGGAAAGAAGATTAAATTATCATAGTTTATTTCCTTCTTCCTGCATGCAGTTATCTTAAATAAGATTTCATAATCCTTATTTTAATGGTATGCAAAACTGGCAAAGCTGGTTAAATGCAATACGACCATTTTAAAAATGGGACAGTGAATTTTTCTTTTAATGCCCTTGAACAAGATACTGGAATTTGTTCCTTTTTTATTAGTAATCAGATGGCAGAGATTTTACCACCATGTACAAACCAGTAATGAAAAATTGCTGTAAATTTTCATGGGCTAAAAACCTACCCTTTTGGCTCACAATGTATAGTATGCATTTTAATATTGCTGGGGATTTTTTCTATGGAGTATTTGTATCTTTCATTAATCATATGGGCTTGATAGAAAAGGTCTACTTAAAGAATGAGGTTTTTTTCAACTTAGAAACATAGCTCAAGAAGAGAACATTGCACCTAGGTCCACTAAATATACATTTAAGAAAACATTGTATTGCTGATGGATGAGCCAGAGCTGTTTTAAAATTTTAGGATCTCTCATGCCCAAGCCATAGTGATGGCTGGCACAGGATACTACATATATCTGGCCTTGATTCAGGTAGGCAATCCCTTCCTGGTTACAAAGAATGTCAAAGTCTTTATAAGGATCATTTGTTCTATACTCTTGAACCAGAGTGTTTGATTTGCTTGAGGAATTTGAGGTGCTTAGTTACTCTTAACATTTCCCTCTTTAAAAATATATATATATTTGCATTTTAAGCAGATCACCTAATTTCTCTGAGAGGATAGGAACCATGGGTATCTGCATAAGTTCAGACTGATATAGACAGGACTGAAACAAACCAAAATAGATGGCAAAATATTCATCATTTTGCATTTTCATTAAGCATTGTCAGCAAAGAAACAGCTGTGCAATATTTTTGTATGCTGCTCTAGCTGTGTGGGATGGACACACAGAACGTGCCTAACACCATGGCTGGGGATGGAACTCGAGATTAGTAAGTACCACTGCTACATATTATTTAAGGCAATGGATTATTAAGAACCTCCAATTAAATGTGCTCTCACCTTGTCCTAACCATTCTTTCTACCTCTCATTTATAATCTATTTACTTTGTCCTTTTTAAAACTCTATGTTAAAAGAAATTACCACTGCATTTGGTCACCGGTTTTTGATATAGCGCAAGAATATTTCATATAATCTGTGTGCCCCCTTATTGTTTGGATGAGCATGAAAGCTGTAGTTACCGGAAATTCTCTTAAATGAACATGACGCAAGCTGGAAGGATACTTGGAAAGTTTATTTCACTTTTGGGTAACTTAAAGGAATTTTAGCCTTTATTTTCTTCTTGATTATTCCAAGATTCTGTGAGGTGATTTATTTCCAGATCAATAGTGCTAAATATTTCTGAGTTAATGAAAAAACTCTAAATATCAAACAATTGTTTTTAGAAACTTTAAGGAAGAACCCATTTAATACACAATTGGAAGTAGTTGATAGGTGTTACAAATTTCAGACCACCAATTACTTAAATAAACAATCAAATATTTTATTTCATTGGCATTTTAAGAATGAAATACCTGAAACCTATAAAAGATATATTTATTTTAATATGTTATGTTGAAATTTACAGGGATGTCTTTGTCCCCTTAGAGTCAGTTGACAGTTTTGAAGCCTGTAGAAAGTAAATAAGAAGGATTCATCTGAAAATCTTAGCTTTAGAATAATTTATTTTTTCCTCTTTATGTCAATGAAATAATAATAAAATTCATACATCATTAAAAGGCCAGGTTTTTAATGTTTTATATTAAAAGAAAGGAAATCTATATGTTTTAACACATAAAGTGTGACGATAGAGCTTAAAAATAAGGATTACCAACCATTACCTAATTTGGTTAACATTTGATATGTGCAAATGTTATCTCCACGTGCCATATTATTGGTGTAAAATTTTTCTATTGGCATAAAATAGGTTTGGACATGCTTTCATAAAGATGCATACTGCAAGTGTACATGTTTTCACAAAGCAATTCTTGCAATTCAAAGGCATTAGGTACTCATCAACGTATTTTAGGTATTGGATCTCTTTCTTAGAGCTGTTTGAGAGAAATAGGTAGTCTTCTATTAGCCAAAATACCACAGTACTTACACAAAGGATTCAAAAGTGTCATATACTTCTCCCCAGGCTCATTTTCTCTCACTGCTTGATGCTTCCTGCATTATGGTAATGGAGTTCATAAAATGTAATAAGAAAAAGTGTAATTTAATTAGCCAAGTCATACTATGAAGAAACTGTGATATAAATCACTTCTCTTTATTTGCATGTATGAGTTGTGTAAGTGACAATTTATATTAAGTTTATTGAAATATCTTAAGGTGGTTTTATAGTATGTGTCAATACAGACTTGGTCAGAAGAAATCTTGCAACACGAAAATATTCAACTATTGCACTGGCTGGATGGAAATGAAAATTAAGGAGAAGACTGCTAGCATACCAGAGTTTTTTTAACCCCAAGACAGAAATCAGAGTACATTAGTTAGATATATTGAATTGTGTAGTAGTTCGCTGAGAAAAATGCTGGAACCTCTATCAATTAAGTCTATTTAGAAACAGTTTGGTTTAAATGGATTTCCCAAGTAGTGGAGTACATGAGGTAATTTCATTTTTTTTTTCCCTCTGTGAGTGTTGTAAGTCTATAAGTGACATCCTAGAATTTACAGCCCATTTTTTTTGTCAAATTTATTCAGACTCTAAAGGACAAAATTATTTTCAAAGGCATCAAAATTATCTAGATACTTAATTAACTTAGTTTTGAGATAAGTCTTTGTGACTGTAAAGTGTCTTTTTCTTGTTTATGTGCATTTGGATGACCCGAATGCCACTAACCCTTTGCGTGGGCAGGTAACCAAAGTCTGTATAATTCTGAAAAGATGTTTTGCTGTGTTGGTGTAAGTAAGAGCTCATATGCAAGTTTTTGGCTTGACCCATTCCGTACAAGCTGCCATACCCAGTGCACCAAATGAGATCCCAACAGCATCTCATTTAATGATAGTAATATTTTTCTGTCATCATGGAAGTATCTTGGCTGACCCATCCTGTGATTGGATCAGCATTACACTGGTGACTTGGCCTTCATGAAAATGCCATGTTCTCCTCTTAAACAGTTGTTGCCGCCTGCATGGCAACATCTTTCTTTAATAGGCCACAAGTGCACACTGCACCATTCAATTTGGCCTGTTTATTCAGCCCAGCTTTCTGAATGGTTTCTGCATGATCCACCTTTGTATCCTATTATATGTTCTAACCAGTTCCATAAGAACTCTTCATTTTGGGTCAGTGTTTGAAAAGAGAATATCAAAAAAAATCTGTCCCATGATGCCCATCCTAAGAGTATGAACTGACCTGGAGGAACTTATTCTTAATATCCTCCACACATGTACCTTCCCTTCTAGCACTACTCCCTGCCATCTTCCTCTTAACCAGATCATGAAAGAGGCAAAGAACATTCCCCTTTGCTGGAAAGATGGTAGCCTGTAAAGTTGACAGGTTATTCCTGTACAATGTACATATAATAAACCTGCGATTGTATCCAGTTCCCTTTTACCTTAACAGTGGGAACATTGGGTGAACATTGAAATTTCCCCCAATTTGCACTCAAGCACCTTATATGCTCACTTCAGAGTAACAGTAGCAGATCTCTTCCCCATCAAATAAAAGTTTCAACTAGTATGATCTCTCTTGAAACCTGACAGAGTTCTTAAAACTTATTTCTTAAATGATGCTCAACTGATGGCCTCTTCTGGAATGAAAGTTACTCTTATGCTATTCCACCTTTTTCCTCTATTTCTCATCATCTCAAGCAACACAAACTGAAATGCTTGGATTTCAATCACAATCACAGTTACAACGTGAATTCCATGTTCTGTCCCTGGTTTTGCAGCCAGTTTCTAATTTGTGCTTGTGAAGAATAAAAGACCATGAGTGCACGTTTGTTCTGCGATTGGTCTCTAAATTGTAAGGGTATTCTTATTATGTCAGAAAAAGAGGAATTCTAGCATAAAGAACAGAACAAGGGGAGCACATGGTTATGTGCACTTGTCTTCTAACTATTTTGGCCTCTGTCTCTGTAATGCAATTAGGAATCTGTGTTTTTAAGGCGCTGTGAGTGTAACTGGTGTAATACAATTGAAATTAGGAAAGAATTTCTGTATTGTGGCAAAATCAGCAGGAATATGTGACTATTTTTTTCCATCACACAGCCTTAGACACCACGAGAGTACTTAGTAAAGGTTAGGCAGTTTAAAACTCATTAATTAATGGGAATGATCTATGTGTTTCGAATCACAACCACTGTCTGCTGTGAATAACTAGACAATAGTGCAGGTCCCAGAAAAAAAAAAACCAAACCCACAACATGGAGACTTATGATTTTGCTATTCAACTATTATCTGCAGGGAATAATGTAAACACTTTGAAGCCTTAGGTCTTGACTTACCAATCCCTCCATCTGCTTCCCTTTTCCCTTTGTTCTCCACATTTCCATAAATAGGGAGTTTTTCACATAAGCCCTGTAAAATTCCCAAAAAGACCACTCCAGAAATGTTTGGTATATTAACCAGTATAATTCCAGCCTTCTGCCTGTAACTCAGAAACTGGTACATTTAAATGAAACATAGTGAGCCTGTGACCAAAATTTGAAGTAAACTTTTGCATGAAGTACTGAGGAGTAAAATAGTGACTCTATAAATATTCAACTCCATAGAAATTCAAAAAAATGAATGGGAAAAATTGCCTTTTCACTGACTTGTCAACCCTACAGCAAATTAGTGGGAACAGACAGGAAACACAAAAATTTTCTGTATCTATCTGATTATGTTTTCTATAATTAAAGGTCCTCCATGCATTTATGAGGTTAAAGAGTATATAATAATAATAATAATAGTAAATTAAGAACTCTAGCTTTGTGTACACAAATATAAATGATAGTCTAAACAGTATGGAAGTTTTGACTTAAAAGTTCAGAAAATGATGTCCAACCCCAAAGAGGGTCCTTACATGTAGCAGGTCTAAGATTAAAATAAAATACCAAAACAATAGATTCCCAAACATGAAGTATTTAAAAACATCTCACTTATTTTTGCTAAAGATTATTATAATTACAGGCATTAAGGTGGAAGTGTGCCACTGAGTCGACAATGGCTCCTTGAATGAATAAAACACAAGAATATATTTAGCTATTGAAACATCTGTGTAACTCCCATTACTGTGGGGATGCCCAAAGTAAGCAGTGAACTCCGTTGTGTTTATGCATGTGTCTTAGGGAGCAGAAGTGGTACAAAAATAAAATAATAGTAAAACAGGGTGTACTGAAATGTTATGGAAAATTTTGGCCCATAAGGGGGCTTCAGGAAGCACAGGCACAATGAGACTTCAGTGCTTCTCTGGTCAACATGAGATATTCTGCTCACTGTGGCAAGAGGCAGGTTTATTCCCAGCTGGAGCCACCTTCCACCTTCTCTTCATGTATAGCACCACAGGGCTTCGTGCCTCCATAGCCATCATTCACTTCAAAAGACACTTATGTGCCTTCTGTGTGAGGCAATTCCAGAGGTGGTTGTTCTATGAGTTACTGAAACCACTTGATTTAAGACAAGAATTTTACACCTAAGTATAACAGATAATAAATATTTAAGGCAGAAGTGACATCTTTTATTTAGAGTTACATTTTGTGTAAGTGAGAAAAATGAAGCATAGAGGACCAGGTCTTACTCCTGGAAAATCAACAAAGGGAATCAGAATATATTTGTCTTAGTGAAGTGTGTTATCATCTAAGATGATAATCTTTGACCATCTGGGAGATGAGCTGGTGAAAAGTGGCTCCATTAAGACGGGACCTGAAAACTGGAATGGTTTTATTTAGGGTCTGCCCCTCAAAGGAAACTGTTGGGTCAGGTTCAGCTCCAGTGATTTGAATGTGAACAATACTTGCAAACTCATGGCAACCTAGATTAGACATTCCTGTTTGGGTACACTGTTGTCAATAGTGAAAGGAAGTCAGTATTCTGATGATTAGTATTAGATACAGGTTTGTTGGGGATCAGAGACCAATGTTCAAATCAAAAAGTAAGCAAGGGCTGTATTTAGAATCTTGTGCCCCATGTACAGTAAGTTATGGGAAAGGCAACAGGCAAAGCTGAAGGTGTTGAAAAGAGAAAGTGCATGTATAACCACATAACACAAATGTGCAAATACATGCACCTGATAACTTAAATAGAAATATAACATAGATGAAAACTACATTAAATATTTGAATGGATGTGATGTCTGCTGATGACTCAAGCTAAGATTTCTTATGGGATGAACACAGTCTCTCATATAGTGTTAAAGGTCTAAGCCTGAAATTATTTGTACAAAATAGAGATGGCAAATGAAGTCCCAGACTGTGAGAGCCACAGCAGACTAAATCAAGGCTATTATGTTGTATGCTGTTTAATTGTCATTCAACAAAGAGATCAATTCCCACTAATATTAAGGTCTGTTTTCTCCTTTCTGGGCCATTCATTAGATGATCTTGTCTTTTGTAAATGCAATATTTTCTTTGAGTATATAGTGACTTATAAATGTGTAATTCCAATGCTGAAATATCAGAACTTTTGACTGATTAGTGGTGGGCCCATGAAACTTTAATCAGCACTCCATTTAATTACACCACCTTGTTAAAAAAACGCTTTTTGCCATTCTGAAAAATTTCTGATGCCCAGTATATGGAAAATGAGTTATTTCATTTGTGATGTCAAGAAAGCAATTTATTACCAAGTAGAAATTTCTTACTTGTATTTAACTTAAGTGGTTGAAGACACTTTGCAGTGATTACTTTTTCAGTTATAATTAGGCATAGCAATTGAATATTTTTGGTATCGCACTGATTGCTCCTTAACTATGAATATGTTCACCTATAGATAATGTTGTGCTTTTCTCATACATGGAGAACAAATAGCTGTGGGTAGACACAAATGTTGATAAACCTTTTTAACAACAAATATAAACACTCTCTTTAGAAACTGCGAAATCACTTATGCTGTGACTTTCTACTCTATCTCTGGTATTGAAAGTAATTTAAAGTATTGTGAAGTGGTGGCAGATGACAAAATCAAACTCCCTGACACCATATGGAGCAGGTAACGGAGCAGTGTTTGAGGGCAAGGCAGCATTCACACCCTGACAAACACGACCAAAACTCGTCTGTCTAACCAACCTGCAACAGTTCACTGTGAGTAAGGATGAATGAGACAGAACTTTCTTGCTGTCAGTTTGCGTTGCCTTTCTATTATCTCTGGATAACAAAATTGTTATTGTTATCCTCATAGGAGAATTCAAGGTTTTATTTTCATGATGTTACTTAGGAGGCAATAGTGCTTTTTTAATTGCAATGTTATTTTTACATCAGGAATCTTAAAACTGCTGAACTGATAGTTGCTTTTATCATTGTAGACATTTAATGCAAATACGTATTTTATGAAAAAGCATAAATAATTTTCTGTAGAACTACCAGTTTTGCACATGATAAGCAATACAGAAAAAAATCTTTGCAAGTAACATATTTGCACTATACATTATACACCATGAAAAACTACTTGAGAGGAGGGTGTAAAGAGATAAATACCAAATACACAGAGCTGACGTGGGTGTACATTATTAAGAAAAGAAATTAATTAAAGTTTGGACAGGGAATGTATCTTTACAAGTCACTTCTTTCCTGCAAGTACAGTGTTTTGAGAACTGCTGCTAAGTCTCCAAGGAAACCAATGCTATTTGTGACTCTGTTTAGCGGTGGAAAACTAATTTTTACCTTCTCTTCTAAGACTGACAAGTCATGACAGCTCTTAGAAGTCTGCAAATTGATTATTAGTCAAATCTTGCTGTATTTTTAGTTACCTTTTTTTGTGTACTTAGACTGAATCACTGAACTACACTAGAGATCAGAGGTGAAAATTCAGTCGTGATCTGAAAAAATGGTACAAATTCTAATTTTCATAACAAAGCTTATAGCACAATGGTATTACATTGAAAAATTGTGCCTCCTGTTTAAGTCATTTACTGCTATCCCACACAAATACATATAATTTTTTTACAGACTTTCTTGCAAGGCTGCATACTGAGCTGTATACAAATACACACCTTGAGGATGGACTGAGGACCTATCAGATTGCTGCTATCAGGCAGAATCTTACCCTCACTGCCAACCTTGAATAAATATAAATCTTTATTCTTAAGTCAGATGCTGACAGCAAGAACCAGACCTTTAGCAAGATTTTTTATATAGGACATGTAGCGGATTGTTATGTCTTCTTTCTTTTCCCATGTTTTTCTGACAGCAAAAGGAAGACATTGACATCCCTGAGTTTTGAAAGGCAGAGTTTGTTGTTTTCCCAGATGACAGCAGATATGAGGTCAGAGCATGAAATATCTGTACCAGATGACACCAAAATTAACCCACCTTATCTCATCTTGACTCCAGCATCCGCTGAGGGCTGCTGTCCTCGGAGCTGTATGAGGCAACCCACAATGACACCTCCACAGAATATCCCCTCAGCATCTGGTAAGAGGGGCTGTCTATCACAAATATTGTCCTTGTATTCCGTGGCACAGAATGGGCTTTTGCTTCACTAATTTGTTAGGTGATTTTTCCAATAAGGAAAAACCTTTACCATTTTCAAGATGTAATTCAGATATTGAAAAGAGGGCTTGCCCTGAAGTTCAGGAGAGGCAGGGATGTGTAAGAGCAGGGACTTAAGAATCATCATCTGGGTTTAACAGGAGACAGTCATGAGCATGATGAAAAAGTGGTGACAGAGGATTATACAGATTCTGATTTGGTCAGCTCTGCATGTCTGTCATAAACTGCTTAAAATTGGAACACAGATGTGGAGAAGAAGGAAGTGAAAAGCTACAGGGCTATTGAGAATAAAAACAACATTAAAAGGGATGGGGATATGGGCAGCTATTAAGGTACTCAGGGATAAACTCCCTTTTAACTCCCTCCTGTATAACCTGAGAACAGAAAAAATTCTTTCTTATCTTTTTTCTTTTCTTATCTTTTTTCTTTTCTTATCTTTTTTCTTTTCTTATCTTTTTTCTTTTCTTATCTTTTTTCTTTTCTTATCTTTTTTCTTTTCTTATCTTTTTTCTTTTCTTATCTTTTTTCTTTTCTTATCTTTTTTCTTTTCTTATCTTTTTTCTTTTCTTATCTTTTTTCTTTTCTTATCTTTTTTCTTTTCTTATCTTTTTTCTTTTCTTTTCTTTTCTTCTCTTCTCTTCTTTTCTTCTTCTTTCTTTCTCTCTTTCTTCTCTTTTTTTTCTTTTTCTTTTTTTTTCCACAAACTTTGTATGATGTGTTTGAGACTATGGTAATTTGTCTTTCTCAATCCTGGCACGTGCATAAAGTGATATTCCTTCTGATTTATTTTTACATTTTTCAAGGAGAGAGCCACTGTCTGCTCAGGGTTTGGCTCATCTTCTCTCTTCTGGATTCCTCCTCAATGTTCACACCACTCCCTCAGGGCACTTTTAAAATATTTTTTAATCATTGAGTCTAGAAGACAAACAACGTTAATTGATTTGAAAGCTGATGACAGAAATCTGGACCTGGCAAGACTTTGTCCACCAGGTTTTGAAATAATCAAATGCCAAGTGAATTTGAGAGATAGGTGTTGTAAAAGGGCCTGTAGTAGAGGGAAGTGACCCCATGAGTCTGTTTGAATGTTCAGACCACAGTCATTGCAGGCCCTTGAGGACAGGCACCTTTTCTGCTGATGCCTTCTTTGGCAGCAAATGGCCTCATCTGGTTGAGCTCTTAGAAAAATAAGCCTTTGGCTGAACTCCCAAGGATGCCTGAGTCAACCAAAGCATAGTCTTCCAAGTGGGATAGGATGCCCTGGCTTAGCAGTATATAGGATACAAATGATCCTCAGAAGATGTACTGAATGATATGTGTGGCAGATTTATATACACAGCTACATAAAGACATGAAAGAAATTACATCTGAAGTCCCAATAAAATCAGTGGCAAATGTTAGATTTTTCCCCACACCATACCTAGACATCCAGGTCTTGGCTCTGAGATATTTACTCAACAATTTTAGTTCCTATTTTTGCTGACTATCATGGAGTTATACCAGCCGTAAGTTCAGCCTGTTGACTTTAGTGTAAATGGTTTTGTGAATGTAACCAATAGTACTAGATGTTCTTAATGACACTGCTATCCACAGAGATATTTCCATAACAAAAAATGTCAGAAAGCCTTATTAAGACATCTAGCTTTGTCTCTCTGTTTCCTCCCTGTCTCGGTGTGTCTATCAATGCCAGTGCAATGCAGTGTAAGCTGCAGTGTCAGAGGCAATGCAGCAATCCAAGTATTCTGCTCTTCTGTGGATGTCAACGAAAAATCTGCATTAGTGTCTTGACCTTGTGACAAGGAAGCAGTTGCAGTTGAGCAGGCTTTCTGTCCTTTTTCATTCTAATTTATTTTTATTAAAAATATTTTTCTGGTATTTGCTTCAACAAAATAGTTTGGTCATTTGAAAAAAATAGCAATGAACAGGGAAAAGATGAAGGTAACCTTTCTAATAATTGTGGGAAGAATGAAGCCTTGCTTCTTGTTAGTCATAACTGGCCTTGAATCTGATACAATATTCTTGGACTTGTTAGGTGATGAGGAATCTTCCAGTTTGCAAGCTGTTGGAAAGCCATTTCTGGATTCTGAATGCCTTAACATGAATTAACCTCTGAGAGTACACGTTTGTCCAAACAGGCCAAACAGTGTCAAGAAGTTAAAAAATAAAATCAAGTTGATGTAATGTCTCCGCTCATTAAGGTACACACACATTGGCTATTATAAAAGTTTTGTTCTCTAAATTTAAATCTCTGTAGGATAAAGAGGAACAAAGAAGAGTTTAATTCTTTTTCTGTTTATGTCTACTTCAAATACTTCTCTGAAATGATGACATTTTATCAAAACTAGAATAAAAAAATTCCAAATTAATATCTTGAATTCCTTTTTAAAAAAAAATATTCTTTGTCCTTGTAACTCCCTTCTAACCCTAAGATTTCTCACCCTTCTGATCCACCCTGGCCTGGTATGAATCATTGCATGGTTATACCTGTAAAATTGTTTCAGAGCACAGAGCTTCGTCTTGCTAGGTAACTTTGAAACAGATCTTGCTGGATAAGTTTTCAAACCTTGCTACTTTGTAGATCCATAGGTACAGTTCCAGTGTGATTGGGGAAGAATGTTTAGAAATATATTTAGACATATTGTTTCTGCAGCGAGGCAGATCTTGTTTCTCCTGTGAATATCTTGCTTTGGAAGGTACAGGCTCCACTACTTATCCATTTATCAGACCCTTAACCCCTTCTAGGGGACAGACATCTAGCTGCTTTCACATCCTTCTCGTTGTGAACCCCAGACTTCCAGTGTGCTGCTTGTAAAACATCCTTGTTTTCACTTGCCTGACATCCCCTTAGGTGTACTAATTCCCCTCCTTCCTCCCACGTCTCAACAATCATCAACTACTGAGGCATCCAGCATACCTTTTCGTGACTATTTTCTTCCTACATTTCATTCAGATATAGCCAGAGAGATCACAAACAGAAAGCTTGTAAAGTGATTAAACTCATTTTCTTCGTTTGCTGTGGCGCCAGGTTTCCAGGTCTTTTATAGGAACTAGCTCAGTCATGCGGCAGACTGAGATTCCTGGTGCAGATCGTTATGCTCCCATAAATTATCTCAGATGTACCTGAGCCAGGGTTTGAACCAGACATTGAGAGGAGAGGTTTTTTCCCCTTTTGCTCTTTACTTTTCTTTGTTGTCCTGCACCACTTTCCTCTTGCCTGTAGAACGGAGAACAAATTCAAATTTGCAAACAGTTGATTATGTTTAATTCCACTGTCTTTGAAAGGTACTCTCTACTTTTCAGCCAAAATTATTTTAAATAAAGATCATGTAGTAGCCTAATCTCGTAAAGAGAAGGAAAGATATTTTCCAGTTTTAATTATTAATTAAATTAATCACAGTGTATTTTAATAGAAAATGACAGTGGCCATACAAGTTAGTATTTACTTCTGATGAGCTTATGCCTGTGTGGGTATACAATTTATTAGCAATGTCAATGGAACTGATCACTGAAACAGAAAGATTCCTTGGATAAATTTGCTCTTGATACATTCAGTACTCAAGTTTTTATTTTCACATATTCCAGTTTTCAATTTCCCAAAACCAAATTGTCCAGCTTTCAGGGAAAACAGACATTTTCCAGGAATCTTTGAGTTCAGTTCACAGTTTTGCTCCAACCTAACTTTTGGGTTATTTTGGTTTCTAAACATTTTCAGTCTGTATTTTTTAAAAAAGTGTTGAAAAAGCTTTTCTACATAAATAAGACAAATGGCCAAAGGAGAACAAAGTGACTACAGGAATTCTAATGCTCTTGCCAGTTCACCAGCTTTACTATGAGCAGGTTCAAAAATATCTGTAGCATTCATAAGTAAATAGCTCCCTTTTAACCATGGAGATTAAAAATACATCAAGGTGAGCTCAGCTCCCTGGGGAGGGTGAAGTGGACGTGGCCTTGTACCTTCAACAGGGGTATGGGATCTGCTAATGGTTCTGGAAATACACAGATATTTCAGGCCACAGTTACTGCAGAGAAGTGAATTGGGCAAACTGGGGGACACTGGTGAAGGATGTGCTGTTCTCCCTGGTATGGGAGAGGGCAGAATTCCTGATCTGAGAAACAGATTTGAACCCAGAATTAATCTGGGGTCCATTTATAAAAACAATAAATTGAGATCAATAGTTTCATAGACTGCAAGTGCAGCAGCATGACAGCAAAGGGTTGATGGCCTATAATGCTTTGTCAGAAGATTTTCCTCTCAGAATTGTCAGAGTTGTTGCCTGTAGAGAAATAAGTGCCCTTTAGGACATGGTTCAAGTACAGGAGTAGTTTAGTCTGTCTTGCATCTGAGCGGACAGAGGAATTTATCAAGAAAATCACGAAGGTTTTTATGGCTGACTGAAAAATCCTAGAATTGAAGGTAGAAAGTTGATGTTTTGACTCATGCAAAAAAGAAGGGAGATGTTTCTGCTGTATTTTAGAGCTGTGAGGTGAGTTTTCTTTCATATAAACCAACATTAGCCATGTTTTTCTGAAAACAACATGCCTCACTGTCATTTTAGCCTGGGATTATCCATGTGTCCTGGAGACAGGCAGACACCTGGGAGACAATTTCAGTGAGCAGAACATTCTCTAGTTGCAGGAGGTATTTATTACGCCAAATCATTGTTTCTCACTTCATTTCACATAATCATAACTTCTGTGGCATTTCCTTCTTTGACCTTCAGTATAGATCAGAGGACACAGCTGAAATCAAACACATTGTTTATGTGGACTTGGCCCCTTCCAATTAAAGGATTTTTTTGTTGTTGTCTATTTCCCCACTCTTTTTTCTTTTAGTATTTCAGTATTGCCATTCCTTAAGTTTCAGTGGCCAATTTAGCACTGTAGTTTTCCTGCTTGGAATACATTCCTCTGTCACAGATGTTAACAGAAAATCCTCTCTGAGTGTGGAACTGCAGTAACATTCTCTCTTTTGCACAGGTGCATGGCAGATATTTTATTTCCCTTAGGAAGGAAATAAAAAAAGCAGCCAAGTATTGCAATGCTCAAGTTAAAAAAAAATTCAGAAAAATCAGTCAAAATGGGCTGCATCCTTCCTATAAAAACAGAAAAAAAGGTTTCATCTCTACAGAAACAAGAGCTAAGAGAAGTATGTTTCATTGAGATTTTTTTTCTCTCTGTCATTCACTCTTCTCATACAATTTTTGGCCTTCTGTCTCTTACAATCGTCATTACTTTTACTTTTCTGATATAATTTCTTCTTTCCGAAATCTCAAATGATCAGCTCTGACCGCAAAGAGTTGATTTGCCTGTTTTCATATCCTAGGTAAGGGCTTGCTCACTTTACCTGGAAAAGATGCTTGCAATATTTTATAGCTTTGAGCAGGACTCAATAATTAAAGTGAGTCTTTAGGCTTAAACCAAATACCACAGCACATGTGCTCTAGGCAGAAGTTATACTTTATTCCCACTGTGGAGTAAAATTAAGCCAGATCCTGACCTTGAGCCTGTAGTTTGTAAAGAGCTTTAAATGCTGGGCTTGTGCACATTTAACCCCTCTGTAATAGTTGTAGGGTCACAGGGAGGTGACAGATGCTATCAGACACTTCCTACTGTAGATGATTAATTGTGAAGAGAGATCTTTGCATAGACCGTATTTGAAAATTTCAGCTGAGGTTCTTGGCAGACCTACAGAAGCATCTTTGTTGATTCAAGCCAGCTAGTGCCTGTTGTGTTTATCACAGATTTCCTTACAGAAGATAACCATCCAGGCTGATAAAAGCAATGAAATTTCAGTACAACACAACACAGGAAATTTGGATCACAAATAAACAAATATGCCATCAATATTCCTGGCATCATATAGCTGCTATTAATATCAGGCTTACATATTGTAATTTTGTTTCTTAAACCACACAGATAGAGTGTAGATGTATGGATTTATTATCACATTTGGCATATATTATTTATAGCATAAGAAAGGTGAAACATCTTGCAGCATGCATGTAAAGATTAGGATTTATTGTCCAGGAATCCTTGAACAATTTTATCAAAAGCCCATTTCTAGGTGGTGTTTTTCTGCAATAAATCATACAGCAGAAATCTATCAGTGGTCACCAGTAAGAGATAAATGAGAGCAGAGGAAAGAGGGTCATCACAGAATTTTTTTCTGTATCATGACCTGTCATTGGCAGAAATCCATTTATTATCGTACACAACTGATTTTTTTCTCTCACTCACTAGGTTTGCTGTTCCGGGCACTGTTATCAAAAATAAAATGAAAAACTGCAGAATATAAGCTTTAAGGAATCACAAAAACAGAGTTAACTTAAAGACCACAGGTACAAAGATCAGCACAACTTTTACTTCCTCTCCTTGCCTTCTCCCTCCCTCCTGCACTACACCTCTTTCTTTTCTCTTTTCTTCACCCTCTGCATGAGAATAAACTGTATTGGGGTTTTCATTATGGAGATAGGAGAGAAAAGGGACAGGATAAAAATCCTGATGCCATGGGAGTACATACAGAATCTATAGATATTCACAACTCAATCAGTTGCGAAGGAAGGAAGGAAGGAAGGAAGGAAGG